>CAEGAE010097297.1:0-29433 GCA_903067095.1 Girardinus metallicus
GCGTAGCCAGGGTCCCATTGGCGTAGTCAGGGTCCCATTGGCGTAGTCAGGGTCCCATTGGCGTAATCAGGGTCCCATTGGCGTAATCAGGGTCCCAGAGGCGTAGCCAGGGTCCCATTGGCGTAGCCAGGGTCCCATTGGCGTAGTCAGGGTCCCATTGGCGTAGTCAGGGTCCCAGAGGCGTAGCCAGGGTCCCAGAGGCGTAGCCAGGGTCCCATTGGCGTAGCCAGGGTCCCAGAGGCGTAGTCAGGGTCCCATTGGCGTAGCCAGGGTCCCAGAGGCGTAGCCAGGGTCCCATTGGCGTAGTCAGGGTCCCAGAGGCGTAGCCAGGGTCCCAGAGGCGTAGCCAGGGTCCCAGAGGCGTAGCCAGGGTCCCATTGGCGTAGCCAGGGTCCCATTGGCGTAGCCAGGGTCCCATTGGCGTAGTCAGGGTCCCAGAGACAAACGGTTCTTGTTCTCTGACATTGTTTTAGCAGTTCTTGAGTTTCACAGGTTGGAGTTAGACACCAGCCAAACACTGACTGATGAACTGCAGTTAGCGTTTGGATGTTTTCCCTCCTGATAGTCCGGTAGACTCGGTTTGATTTTAGACCAAAATGGCAACGTTTCTTCCATTTTTAGCTGCTGCAGTTTTCTTTCCCAACCTGTTCCCCTCCTGGCCTGTGGGGGGCGCTGCACCAAGAACCACTGAAGGAAACGACACAAAAACCAATGAAGACGCTGAGAGCAACTTCCTTCTTCACCAGATGGAAACAAGATGGAGGCGTCAGGTTTTAGCGGTTGGAGGATTTCACTTTAGTCTTTGGCTAAAGACCAGGAGCCATTTCTGCTGCTAGCGCTAGGCTAGCATGTTGTGTCTTTACCCAGAATGCCCTGTGCTGTAGTCCACTTCCTGCTTTTGGAGCGGTCTCTGGTCCATTTGGTGTTCACATATGCATTCAAACCGAACCAGAGTTCACTTCAACTGAACCCAGACCGAGGTCAGGAGGACCAGAGGTCAGAGGTCAATTAGTATTCACAACAACCGAACCGAACTTTCTGGACAAACGGATGGGAGTCGTGTTAAAGCGGATTAAACATGGCTGGTGTAAGCGCTCCCTCACCCTCTGTGGTTTCTCTGGCAGCGTGTCCTGCAGGATCCTGGGGTCCAGACTGCCTCCACCTGTGCAACTGTCACAACGGAGCCGATTGCAGCGCCGCGGACGGAGAGTGTTCCTGCAGCCCCGGGTGGACCGGACTCTACTGCACGCAGCGTACGCCACACACACACACACACACACACCGACTCTGCACAGCTGCTCTGCTCCGGCTAGCTAGAACAACATCACCATCTAGTGGCAGATTATTAAACTGCAGCAATGATCACAGGAACATAGAAAAGTTACTGATGTTCTAATTTAAGGTGTTTAAGAATAAATTATCTAAACTTTTAAAAACTCTTTGGAAAGAAATTGCTGCTTCTAAAAGTATTCATACGCCTTAAACTTTTCACCCATGTTATGTCGTTCAAAACAATCATTTTTATTATATTTAATTAACACAAAACTTCATAACTCTGTAGTAAGCATTTTTAAGGAATCTGAAAAGTGTGGCATGGTTTTGTTTTAAGCGCCATCTCCCCCGCAGGCTGCCCGTCGGGTTTCTACGGCGCTCAGTGTTCGGAGGTTTGCCGCTGCCAGAACGGCGCCGACTGTGACCACATCAGCGGCCATTGCTCCTGCAGGACGGGCTTCATCGGGCCCAGCTGTGAGCTCAGTGAGTCTCCGCCGCCTGGCGTCTTCCTCAACGTTTCTGGACGCGTGTGAGACGTGGACTCCTGTCTTCCAGAGTGTCCGTCAGGGACGTTTGGCTACGGCTGCCAGCAGCTCTGCGAGTGCATGAACAACGCCACGTGTGACTACGTGACGGGAACCTGCTACTGCAGCATCGGCTTTAAGGGCATCCGCTGCGACCAGGGTGAGGCTGGCGCTTGGCTTTTCTCCATTTTTCAAAACAAAACAAAAGATCAGCAGCTCCGTCCAAACGAGAAACCACAGAAAAATACATATTATGTACATATATGCTGGACTCGTGTTCTCCATGTTATTGTTTACATCCAGCGTTTTGTTGACAACTTGACAGCTAGAGCCAATAAGATTTGGAGTTTGATCCACTTCCTGTAAAAAAACCTCCATCCCATAATGTCTGGAGGAGAACCTCATGCTTTATCTGTGAAGCACGGTGGTGGAGGAATGATGGTCCACAGGAGAAGCTGTGACCAACAGCAGATCAGACAGGAAATGTTCCTTCAGAATAAAAGCTTCCTGTGTGTCCTCAGCCGCCCTGATGATGGAGGAGCTGAACCCGTACACCAAGATCAGCCCGGCGCTGGCGTCGGAGCGGCAGTCGGCCGGCGCCGTGCTGGGCATCGTGTTCCTGCTGCTGCTCATCGTGGCCATGCTGGTTCTGGTGGTCTGGTTCCGGTACCGCTACTGGCAGCGGGAGAAAGGCCAGCAGGCGCCCAGCGTCAGCTACACTCCCGCCCTGCACATCGGCTCCACCGACTACTCGCTGTCAGGTAGGACGGATCAGAACCGGCTGGGCTCACACAGAACCAAACAGAACCAAATGACGTGACTTCCTGGTGTTTCCTCTGGTGCTTAAAGGTCATTTAAGGTTCATGTGTGATTATTGGTGATCAAACCTCCTGATCCAGATCTCATTTCTTCTTTTCCTTCCTGGAATCCTTTCAGAACATGAAGGTTCTGGGGAGGTTCTAATGGGTCCATTTTACTCCGGTACCACATGCTATAATATGGACATGGACATTTCATTCAAAATTAAATAAATACTGCTGTTAATAAATAATAAATATTTAATAAAATAAATAAATGTCCACATGAAATAAAATACTACATTTAAAGTATATATTTTAATGAGTAATTTACTACAGTCTATTTATTTTGGGTTTTAATGATTAATTCAATATATATTTATTTCTAGATTTATTTATTTCATCATTTATTTATTTCATCATTTATTTATTTAAAGATTTAATTGTTTTATTTTGTGATTTATTTGTTCTTTTTTTCGTTTGTTTATCCATCTTTCTGTGCGCTGACAGATTGATCTGCTGTTTCTGCTCTTATTTTGTAAAGCTGCTCTACAAAATGAAGTAGCTTAACTTTTATTTTTTTAACTCAGTTTTAATTTCAGGCTCTTGTATTCAATTGAGAGGGCGGGGTCTTCTATAAGGGGGCGGAGTCTTCTATAAGGGGGCGGAGTCTTCTATAAGGGGGCGGAGTCTGGTCAGAGTAAATTAAATACCGCTTCATCTCCCCAGTTTAAAAAAGTGTCTTTTTTTATATTTGTTTTCATTTCATGGAGACATTTTTTATTTAATGGAATATTTATTAATCATTTATTAATAACAGTATACATTTAACTTTAAATGAAACTCCGTTCTTGTATCATTTCATATGATGAAAAATGTTTCCAGATCATAAACTCAGTGGATAATTCTGTAAGTTTTCATGGGATTGTTTGGAGGTAAAACGCAGCGTGAGGTTGGATCAGGAGTCTGAGTCAGGCTGACGTGCAGCAGCTGCAGATGTTGGTGTTAATGTGCGGCTGCAGCAGGGCTGCAGTGTGCAGGCCTGCTCTCCTCTGCAGACTCGTCTCCCAGCAGCAGCTCCGCCGCCGGCTGCTTCTCCAACCCCAGCTACCACACGCTGGGGCCGTGCGGCTACGCCGCGCACTACGCCAAGCCGGACAAGAAGAGCGCCGCCCAGGTGGGTGGAAGACAAAACGCTCAACACACACGGATCAGAAATTAGGGCCATAAAGTTTGTTCAAAAGAAAAATAAATTGAAAATGAAAAAAGAAGTTTTGAAACTGAATGAAAAATTTGGAATTTAACAAATAAAACTTAAATTTCCAAAGTACTTTTGAAACATTTTTTCTGCTTCACATTTTTCTTTCAGTTTCAAATATTTCTTTCCAGTTACATTTTTTTCTAGGTCAGCCTCTGCGTTTGCTAACGTGTCGTCGGTTTCCTTCCCAGATGAAGCCGAAGAAGAGATTCAGGAACAGCGCTCCGGAGTGGGGCGCCTACTGCAACCTCGCTGATCTGGGTCAGTTGGTCCTCCAGCTCCGGACACAAACACGACCTGGAGTCCAGGAAACTTAGGGATGCCAAACGATCCAGCTGCATAAGCGTCTCCCCTCTCTGGAGCTTCATTTGACAGTCAAAGGATTTTAGCTTCTTTCACTGAGTAAAAGTATGAAGGAATCTGGAAAGAGCAGGTCCAGGATACAGTCAGAGGTTCCATCATTTGTTTTATTCCTTTTGGAAAAACGATTCCTTTAGTAACAGTTTTCCACAGACGCTAATTATGAATATTAGTGAAGGTTATTTCTGCTAATGGGAATTTCTAAACCATCACTGTGATTAGAGGAAGCTAGTGCTAATGCTAAAGCGCTAAATTCAACCATGTTGAAACTCAACATGTGTCACCAGGAGAGCCTGGAGAGGCTCTCAGAGTGGACCTTTGTATAAACAAATGTTGAATCCGGTCGGCCTCACCGTCTCTGGAGCGCCGCCCTGCTGGACGTCTCGGTCAATCTCCCCAGGACATTTATCTCTGGTTTTCTGCCACGTCTCTCCTCAGGAGTTTACTGCATCGACCGGCGCCTCAGTTACCACCTGGAGCCGCCCTGCAGAGGTACGGCGTGGCGGGCACAGACCTCCTGACCTCTGACCTGCGGCTCCTTGTGTTTAATCATCTCCTGCATGTCCTGGTGACCTGCTGCACCTGAATGCTGCTGATTCACACCTGGTTTCCTGAACTTAACTGTCTCCACAGGAGAAATCTTCCCTCTCTGTTTTATCTGCTCTTCTTCTTCATTCCTCCAGGAAAAAAACTTTTCCAGCACCGCCATGTTTCCTCCACGTTTCCTCCACGTTTCCTCCATATTTCCTCCATGTTTCCTCCATGTTTCCTCCACGTTTCCTCCATATTTCCTCCATGTTTCCTCCATATTTCCTCCATGTTTCCTCCACGTTTCCTCCATGTTTCCTCCATGTTTCCTCCACGTTTCCTCCATGTTTCCTCCACGTTTCCTCCATGTTTCCTCCAAGTTTCCTCCATGTTTTATTTTCTCAAATTATGAGAAATAAAAAGTGAATTCAGGGTTTATTATTCCTGAATGGGTTTATGGTCTTTACTGTGTTTTATGTGAACTTTCATATCAGCCCCTGTGAGGACGAGGATCCATGTTTGTTTGCAGAATTGATCAAGTTGATCCTGAATCCACCATTTTTGCTCTGCTGGTGCAGCTCAGTGTGAACCGCAGATGTTCACATTGAGCTCAGCATCAGATTTAGAGGTTTGCGTTGAGGAGAATATTTCTTTGTGAACAAAATACTATAAGCTTGGTGTTGTTACGTCTCCACATGCTGACTGATAAAGTTTGGGTCCCGGTCGGCCGGTGCGTTATGGACCGATGGGTCAGCCTGCGGAGGAGCGTTGGCGCAGCAGCTGGTTTGTTTTTAGTTGAATTTATTTTTGGGGCGACATAATGCATATCAAATGCTTTGTCTACTTGGAGTCGGGTGGATCAGAGCAACTCGTCCCGTGAAACTCGATCAACCAGCTTCTGTTTATTAAAACTCAACAGACACCAAATGAAAGCGCCACATAAATTAAATCTCCTGTTTGTCCCTCTACATCCAGCAGCAGAGACGTGCTGTCCAGCAGGCCTAGCTCATCATGCAGGGCCGGTCCAATGTTGAATGAGGCCTTGATTCAGGGGCCCCATCAGCACCACTGACAGCGTTTGGATGTAGTGAAACCTGGTTTAACTGACCAGGAGTCAAATGTAATTGTAGTTCACTAAGATGCATTAATGAACAGCTGAAACTCAAAGATTAAACTGAGAGCATCAGATTGTTGCTATGGTAACAAAACAGCCTAACTGTACAAATTGTTCTTTGAACTTTTACAAAGTAAACTTGCTAGCTCCTTAAAATCTTCAAGTTTAAACAATTCAAAATCTTTTAATTTATGTCTGCTGAAACCATTAACTCAAATTTAGCTGCACTGATATTCTCCGAGTTCGTTTCTGCCTTGGGCCGGCTCTACATGTGTTCAGCATCAACATCCACTAACTGATGACTGGATTTGGATTCAACAGAAGTGCAAATCATTTGTTTTTATTTTTATTGTATTTTTTGATTTGTTTTTAAAACTGTAACTGTGGTTTTAATGTCTTCCAGTAAAATAATTACCCAGTAATATTTTATTTTCTGTCCACTGGTCATGTTTTAACCCAAACCTCGGCTCCGGGCTGAATCTGTTACTCAGTTTCACTCTGAACTTCAAACTTTTTCACCATATTTTACATTTTTTTGTGGCTTCCAGGAGTTTTGTTTCTTTAACTTGCATTTTAAAGGTTTAAATGTTTAACCGTCAGATTAAACACGTCTAACCTGGAAGCTCCTCCGGTCGCGCCCCACCCCCTTCCTGACGCCGTGTTTCTTCCTTCCTGTGTATTTTCCAGACTACATGAAGGGCTCTCTGTCCAGCACCTGCTCTCTGAACAGCGAGAATCCGTACGCCACCATCAACGACCAGCCGGCGCTCTGCAAGCACGCCGAGAGCAGCTACGTGGAGATGAAGTCGCCGGCGCATCGTGAGCACGCGACGCGCTGCTGCTCCGCCGCCATCATCAGCGGCGGCGGCGGCGTTCCGCCCGCCAGGAACGTCTACGACATCGGTACGGAGACGGCAGCGCCGTCAGAATCGCCATGTTTGACTTTTGCAAATATTCAAAACCTGGAAAAAAAAAAATTCATAATATAAAATATGATTCTGATGAAATGAGTGAAAAACTCAACAGCTTCAAAGTTAAACAATTTCATTCATTTTTTTTGTTGTGGCAGAAATTATCTTCAAAAACACCCAGAAAAAAATGCAATAATCAGACAGAGACGTCTGATTAAAGGAGTGATGCTGCGGGCCGGCTCTCCCTCCTAGAAGGAGGCAGTCACCATAGCAACCAGTGACTCAGTTGTAGAAATTTAGCAATAAGCAATAAATTGATCACATAATAAATTAAAATGAGTCCAATACTTACAATGTTTCTGTATTTCTACCCAAAATTGGATGATAAAAGTTTTTTTTTTGGTCTCAACTAAACATTTTTTAAGGGAAATTTTGTTGACAGAGAATTCATAATTCATTATTTTTATTGTTTCTGTTTGTTTTGGATATTTAAAATGTCTTCCAGTGTTTAATGTTCATCAGAACTAAAAGTTGATATTTGAGAATGTGTTATTATTATGACTTTAGTATTATATTACTCAGAAATGGCCTCAAAACAACAATATTATCGTTTATCTCCATAATTTATCGTCCAGCAGCATTTGTTACGGTGTCAGGTCAAAGTTCAGCTACACTAGGCAAAGCTGAATCAGGTTTTCTTTCTCCTCCGTCCATCAGAGCCGACCGCCGGCGCCGCGCTGCTCCCCGGTTACCCTCAGAACCCGTACGACCTGCCCAGGAACAGCCACATCCCGAGCCACTACGACCTGCTGCCGATGCGGCCCAGCCCATCCCGCAGCATCACCCCGCCGCTGCCCGGCAGCCCCACCAGCTCGCTGCTCTGAGCCCAGCGCCCTCACTGGGACGCTCCACCGGTTTATCTCTTCCTCACTGTGTTTGAGCGTCGCAGCGTCTGAACTGGATGAGCAGAACTTCCTGCAGAGGGAAGAAGTGACGGATCTGTTGTTCAAAGGAACTGAAGAACTGAAAGTTTCTGAACCATCTGAGCCGTTTCTCCAGACAGGAAACTCGACTCCTGACCATGAAACCTCTTTGGGAACATTTCTGCTATTTTTACACAGTTTCTTATTTCCTGCTCACATTCAGAGATCCAGCAGGAATCTTTTCTATGTTCTAGATATATGTGTTCTAGATAAGGACCCCTGGATATCGTTGTGCTTTTCCCTTACTGTGTTGAGCTTCATTCTCCTGCATGCCAAAGAAAGATAGAAAAATATTGAGAAAAGCCAGATAGTTTTTTTTACTGATGTTTTGGTTAATAATCGCCGTGCGACTCAGCGTAGAAACACCTCCGACCTGAAGGAGGCGCTGCAGAGAAAACCCCTCCAGTTTCTCTCCTTCAGAAGTTGAAAAAAATCGTAGCGAAGAGTCGTTTCCAGAAAACGCTTCACTCTCTTCTCAGACGGATGAAACCGTCCAGCTCCAGCGCCACCATCAGGTTACAGCCACACACCTGGATCTGATCTACAGTTAACGGCGTTAGATCAGCGTTCTCCTGATTTTGCAGAATTTGCTGAGATCCCAACCAAAAGTTCCAGGTATGCATCATGAAGGAACTCAGGTCAAAGGTCAAGGTTCAAACAGGAAGCATGGAAAGTTCCTTCAGGTCAGGAGGTAAATCAGTCCGCTGATTGAAACATCTGTAAAGAAAAGACCAAAAAAAACGTGTTTGAGAGCAAACAGAAGGAACCTGAGGACTCCGCCGTGAGGCATCCCTAAACTAATCAGTTTATCCGTGGAAAAGTTCACACGTCTTAATTTCAGCCGCGGCAATAACAGAACATGACAATCAGATGTAAAACTGCTGGTTTTGTGTTTTGATTCCTTTTTTAAAATAATTTCTTGTTCATCTCTGACAGAGAAATGTTTGAATAGATGTACCGACTGCTTTGTTCTCCCCACTTCCTCACCTGAATAAAGTCAGCCTGACTCAGGGGCGTGTCGTCACCATCACTTCCTGTTGGCGGACATGTTGACCGATGTGCTTCTGCTCTAAACTCTCAATTACATCTCCATTTACAAAAATCGTGAAATGGGACAAACATGTCGCACATCATGTCCGAAAGTTTGCGGGAGCTGAATCGTTGTGGCTATAAATCTGTTTCCATGGTAACGGTTTGCGTTCCTAGCCGCTGCACGACTACACGTCATGACGCAGTTATGACGCCATGATGTCATATCTTCCAGCTGAAACACAAAAAACTATGAATTTGAATATAAAATTTGTATTTACAATATTAAAAGTACATTTTAAAATATGCAAAGGTCAGAGGTCATAATGCCCGACGTGTTACCGATATGCGTGTTAGCTTGCTAGCTACTAGCCGAGTTCCAAAAATGTTCTGATATTCCAGATGCAAAAAGTACTGAGCAGTTTTTACAAACCCTGGAAAGAGTGAATGAATAATTGGGCTGATCAGCAGGTTTATGACTGGTGCGCTTTATTAAGATAAACTGATAACTTATATAGACACAATTGTACAATTCATTGGTCTGTACAAAACATAAAACCGTTCGAGTCGAGCCCACGCTTCGCCGCCACACTTGGTTGAAATGACATTTCATTCTGGTGTTTTCACTGAAATTACAGTTACAGGATTCAATATAGTAAAAAAAAAAAAAAAAAAAAGAGTCAACACAGGTTTTAAAAAACAACAACAACAACAGAACCAATGGGAAACACGATCAGGACCAGAACTCAGAGAAAAGGAATCAGTTCATCCAGAGCTGCCCTCTACCACCAAACACACACACACACACACTCAGGGTTTGAGCTGGACCGGACCGGACCGGACCGACCCCGTCGGCGCGTCACGCTGCCCACCAGAACCTTCTTCCAGCAGGAGGAATGAGAATGTCGGCTATGTAAGGCGAACGACAGAAAGCCATGCATCGTGTCGAATCAGAGGCAGCTCGGTGTAACGTAGGCGTCATGTGACCGGGCGGGGGCGGGGCCATGAGGCGGGGGCAGGGCCATGGGGCGGGGGCCCAGCTGCATGGATCCGCCCGCCTCATGTGGTTCTAGTTCTGGACGTGCAGAAAATCTAACTTCAGCTAGAAGAGCGTGTTGTTAGGAATCAGTGATCGCCCGGCTCCTCTCTCTCCTGCTGCCATGGATTCTGGGAAAACTCTGCAGCCAACTCTGGGAAGAGTTAGCCGCACAGGAATGTCATCCGGGAAAAAGATTAGCGTTTCAGTCCTTCATTTCTCCAGAAGCGCTCGGCTCTGCATAGTCGGAAAAACGTGATGGATTAATTCTAGTGATCCAGGTGGAGCCTGGCGATGCGGAGCGATGCGGCGTTCCCGATCGGACCGCGCGGCGCCGCCTCCACGGTACATTGCACTAAAGGGGAGGAAGGGGGCGGGTCTTAAAAGCTGAGATACGATGTGCTTTACGGTGATTACATGAAGGAAGGAGACGAGAAAAAGAATCACATTCATATTTTAAGACATTTCAGTGACATGTCAGCGCGTCTACAGTAATGAAATCTAACGTGATATGAAATGCGCCTGCCGTCCTGCAGAAGCCTACGGGGGGAGGGGAGCCCCACGTTATGTACTGGTGGGGTCGCGGGTCAGGATGGGGTCAGGAAGAGTTCAGGTCGCAGGATTAAATCTGCGTCTCGATCAGGCAGTCTGTTTGGGACGGTGGGGGGGCTGGGGTCACTGGGTCACAGGGGGGCAGCAGCAGGTCCACTGCCAGGCTAGATGTTCTGACAGCACTGCATCTTTGGTTTGTTCTCAGTGGGCTGCACCTGGATGTTGACCACGTTGTTGCTAGGCGACATGTCGCTCTCCTGGCGCTCCGACATTTGCTTCTGGGAGACGATCCGGTAGATCTCTGCAGGGGCGAGGAAACGGATCACAAAATGACACTTTAACATTTACTTCTGCTCAT
The DNA here is from genome assembly GCA_903067095.1 of Girardinus metallicus. Classification (NCBI taxonomy): domain Eukaryota; kingdom Metazoa; phylum Chordata; class Actinopteri; order Cyprinodontiformes; family Poeciliidae; genus Girardinus; species Girardinus metallicus. The sequence goes on from CAEGAE010097297.1 coordinate 10,723, forward strand.
CCTGACGACAACGGCCAATAAACAGACCTTCGTCGTCATGGAGACGACTGCTGACTAAACAAGAGCTAAACACACAGAACCAGAGCTGAACTTTAGCTCAGTGGTCCAAACAATTAATTGACTAATGACTGTTGATTAATCATTTATTCGATTAACTGATCATGTCAGCCTATGTTGTAGTCTGGCCTCCATCCAGCAGGGGGCGCTGCTGGTAATCCTGAAGCAGAGCCGTTTGATACAGAAACAAACATGGTGGAGCCACAACAGAACCGGTCAGAAAAATGATAAATCCACTTTATGCGGTTCTTTTTAGAAATATGAATATCACGTTAACTTATGACTTCGCTACGGTACAAAGGCGAGGATTTGACGACAGAAAAACGAAGACAGCAGGACAATAGAAAGAAAACAATCATGACGTCAATAATTAAAGTTTATTTTGAGGACAAACTTCTCAAAGTTTTAACATTAATTAAACATCAACCAGACGGTATTAATGTATGAATATATGTTAATTATTTCACCCAATTCTGTTCTCACCTTTTTTCAGCAACCTAATGCATTCCTAGTTTGCTTTATTTAATAAATATATTTAAGCTTATTAATAGGGAAAAAATCTGAATTTAGTTTATTCAGTCAGTATTTAATACAGCTCACAAAATATTGTTAAAATGTAATAACTTTTTTAAAAATAAAATTCAACATATTGTGAAAAAATTAACCAGTTGGGCTTTAATAAAATCAATGCGATCAATCACCTTTAGAGAAACTCGATCAATAACTGGTTGTCTGGATGGATTCCATAAATCCAGCTTCCTGTCATATTTAATGGGATGTGTGTCATCGCCTCCCAGTCTCATCCTGACGCTGTAAATCCAGACGCTCAGCTGACCCACATTCCTCTGGAAGTTAAACAGCCGCAGGCTTTACGTCAGAACGTCCAATCAGACACTGCGACGTTCCGGCCGACCCTCAGAGATAAGCTAGCTGCGCCGCGTTAGCTGCAGCCAACAGCCTCATAAAGCTCTGATAAGGACAGCGGACACGCCCGTTCCTTGACAGCGGGGGACGCGTTCTGCTGACAGGGACAAAGGCGGCCCATAACGTCAGAGCTCACCTGTCAGGATGGTCTGGAAGGCCGTCTCCACGTTGGTGGAGTCCAGCGCCGACGTCTCCAGAAAGGACAAACCGTTTTTCTCTGTGGAGGAAAGTGAAACAGACGTCTGTGAGACGTGTGACCAGCGGGACGGTCGTCCCCGTTTCCATCCTGAGGCTGCATCTGGACTGACCAGCGAAGGCGCGGGCCTCGTCGGTGGGCACGGCGCGCAGGTGGCGCAGGTCGCTCTTGTTGCCCACCAGCATGATGACGATGTTGCTGTCGGCGTGATCCCGCAGCTCCTTCAGCCAGCGCTCCACGTTCTCGTAGGTCAGGTGCTTGGCGATGTCGTAGACCAGCAGCGCCCCCACCGCGCCGCGGTAATACCTGCAGCATCACCACGAAGACCACAAGCATCACCATCATCATCACCATCATCACCGCCACACAGTCAGACTGTTACTGGAAAAATCTCTCAGCTGTGGATACAAACACTAACATGTCGCAGGTTTTTCATATTTCCCATCAGCCACTGGGCCCGATGCTTTTGAGCCCTTTAAAGTGATAATTGAAATAAAATGTTCCTCATTATGTGTTTGGTCTCTTTGATCATCCTATTAAACTTTAAAGTGATAATATGGAGCAAAATCAGAAACTGAGTTTCACGGCAGGAGATGAAGATGTCAGACAAAAGGACAGTTCTGGTTAGCGTTAGCTCCTGCTAAAGTTTTTATATACTTAGTGGTTCAGCATTAGCTTACACTAATTTTTTATGCGCATAGAGATAGCTTCTGCTAATTTCTTAATGTGTTTAGCAGTTTAGCATTAGCTTCTGCTAGCGTTAACTTCTGCTAAGTTCTTAATGTGTTTAGCAGTTTAGCATTAGCTTCTGCTAGCATTAACTTCTGCCAAGTTTTTAATGTGTTTTGCAGTTTTGTATTAGCATCTGCCATTTTTAAAGAGATTAGCAGTTTAGGGTTAGTTTCTGCTCATTTTTTGTTTAGCGGTTAGCCAGTAGCTTCCGCAAATTTTTTGCACTTAGCGATTAATGTTAGCTGCCACCAGTTATTTTGTGTTTAGCCTTAGCTTCTGCAAAATTGTTTTTGTTCAAAATTTTTCTATTGATAAATTCAACAGAACTATAATAAACTGTACAGCTTCTGCTAATTTCTTATGTGTTTAGCATTAGCTTTAGCATTAGCTGTGGCTAATTTCTTATGTTTAACGTTAGCTTTGGCTAATTTCTTATGTTTAGCGTTAGCAGAACTAAGATTCTTGTTCAGCGAATAAGCGGTGACCCTAGCGGTTAGCTGTGATTAATAACTAGGTCATTAATTTTCCATGACAACAATGGTGGCCATCTTGAAAAATAAAAAAATGTCAATATGTAATTACAACTTCCACGAGTCCAACTATGTATGATGTCACAGTCACACCAAAAGTATTGATCTCAGATAAATACTGGAAAAGTTTGTGCAAAAACAAAACTTCCTTTACGATCATCTGAGTCAAGTTGAGTTCTTGGATCTGTGAAAGATTTACTGAACTATTGACTATCAGAGCTTTGCTGCATGAACAGGAAGTTGTTATTAATAAAAGCGTAAAGCCTCTCTGAACAGCTGAAGCGGCTCCCAGCATGCCTCGCTGGACTCACGCCGACGTGATGGCCCGGTAGCGCTCCTGGCCCGCCGTGTCCCAGATCTGGGCCTTCACCGTCTTGCCGTCCACCTGGATGCTGCGCGTGGCGAACTCCACGCCGATGGTGCTCTTGCTCTCCAGGTTGAACTCGTTCCGGGTGAAGCGGGACAGCAGGTTGCTCTTCCCGACGCCCGAGTCTCCGATGAGGACCACTGAGGTCAGAGAGCAGAGTTACAGGCCGGCCCGCCTCCTGGTTCTGGTTCTGTTAGATTAATATTATGGGATGGCATCTCTTCCCAAAGCACCACTTGAGAACTGCTCCGTAAACATTTATTTTCCCTGAAAATAACTTAAATTATCCAAACTGTTGAAACTATAGAAGCCCATTTCTATCATTAAAATCTGTCATAATTACAAGAATAAAACTCATAATAAGAGCATCAGTTTTAGTAATTATGACCTTAAAAATCCAATTCTGACTTTTATTCTTGTAATTGTGACCCAGCTCATAGGACAGACTGGACTGCAGAGGACGGAGGCCCTTGAGGGACAAACATCCCTCTGGTGTCTCTGAATCTCCAACATTGTGAATTTAAAAGCCAACAAACATCCAAACTTTCCTCTGTGATTTTATGACCCAACGATGATTCTGAGATTATGATCCATTTATGGTTAGGATTTAATGTTTATTTTACTGCATTCACGATTAACAATGTTTACATTTGTGACAAGAATTTGATTCTATGAAGCCGTTGCATCTTTTCCAACAAACTGACTGGAGATTTAGTTTCATTTCCCTTTTTGAAATTATTATGCTACAATAAAACCAGCTGAAAATGTGGCTGCACAAAAAAACCTAAACTTTCCCAACTTTCTGCTTTGAGCCCCTTGCCAGTAGTAAAGAGCACAGCAGTATTTTGTTTTACGAAATCAGTTGACAACAAACTAACAAAACTTAAAGCACCAGCAAAGTTTTCTGAGTTTCAGGTTGTCTTGTCTTGCAAAAAGAATTTGTCCAAATGCAGCTTTGTGGCCGTTTCCATGTAAATACGAAATAAATCAGCAACTCGCTGAAACATCAGACAAAACAAATACAACAATCAGCTGATGGCAATTAACCAATCAAGCGTTTTAATCACCTCATCTCACTCTGGTTGTATAATTCATTTTATTTCTAGTTTTGGTTTGTTTTCTGTGCAGCCCTGGACCTACTTCACTTTCTGTTGCACACAACCTCAAACTTCCAGGGGTTTTGGGGATTTTATGTGACAAACCAACAGAAAGTAGAGCAAAATTGAAATTGATACTGAAACTGTTATCTGAAAAGTGTGGTGTGCATTTATATTCAGCTCTGCAGAACCTCATCTGTGGTTTCTCTTCACCCGCACTGAATGAATGCACACAAAAACATCTCCAGCTCACTCAGCCTGCATGGAGAACAGCAGTTCATAAGTCTTTCCAATGCTGCTTAGTTTGATTTAGGTCTGTACTTTGACTAGGCCAACCCATATCATCTCTGGCTGAAAGTTCAGTGTTTGGAGGTGATTCTGCATCCCGGTCTCAGGTTTCTGCTGCCTCTATTTTCATTGAGGGACAAAATTCACATACATGCCACACTTTTCAGATTTTTACTTGTCAAAAGAAAAGCGGATCTCATAAAACCAGATTGTCACAAGCGGGTAAAGTTTAAAGGGTGTGAATACTTTTGTCCTGTAAATGAATAAACACATGAATGTTAATGTTAGCAGCAGTTAATAGCGCTTTTAAATTAATCTCAGCTGGACCCTCCCAGAACCTTTCCCACCCGAACCGAACCAACCCGTTCCGGGCTCAGGTTCTCCTCTCAGCTCCGGTTCTGGTCCCGGGCCCAGTTAAAAGTCCCGCCGGATGCCCGGTCCGGACCTCGGCAGGATGATAACGGTTCAAGGTGTGTCCCACAGCCAGCCGGCTAGCCCGAGCTAACCGCTAACCCGAACCCAGAACCGCCGGGCCAGAAAACAACGGCTTTGTTGTGTCAGGTTCACACCGGAGCCGTTTGGGCTAACACCCACTGATTACCCGTTCTGACCCGGTCCGGAGAGCCTGCTGGGGGTCCGAGAGTCAAACGGAACACAAAAGAAAAGGCTGGTTCCGTTAGCTGCCAGTTAGCCTGGGAGATAACAGCGACGGGAACGCGACCTACCTTTGAACAGATAGTCGTACTCATCGTCTCTGGTGCCCATCGTGTTAAAAAGAACAGGTTAGTCCGATATTTGATTTATTACAAACTAAAAATCAGGAATCTTTCTGATTCTCCAACGGGAATCTGTTTGGAATCTGGACGTCCCTCCTGTCTTCTTCTTCGCTAGAATCCAGGCGGGTGAACACTCCGGCCTCCTGGTGGTCAGAAGAGGAAACTGCACGCGCGGTGCCAGATTCCGAGCCCAGAACCACTAAAGATAACTTTACTTTAGGAGAATACTAAGTCAGCTGCTTTACTTTGTAACAAAAACCACTTTTCTACAAAATAATGAAAGTTAATACAAATATTTAACATTCCTTAACAGGCATATTTTTTTAAATAAATTTATTGTCAAGTTGAGGGAAACAGAACATAACAGAAATTCTTGGAATTTGAGTCTTTGATAGTTAAATTCCTACACAGGAAAACTTAACAAGAAATCATCCAATAGAAATAAATTTATAAACAAAGACAGAACATTTGAAAAATACAAAATAAATCGATGAAACAAAGATTGAACCAGCAACCTTCCCACTGAAGGATGACTTTTAATCCATTAATTTATGTAATCTGCTTCACTAAATCTGGTTTCATGACAAAAAACATCCAGGTTAACTCTAAGTTACTGATTCCCATTTTCCCAACATTTACAAATAAATCCAATTTTTGCAAATAGTTGATTCGATGAAGACGTTGCATCTTTTCCAACAAAGTATCGGAGAGTCATTTCATGGCTACAATCCTAACTGAACATTACATTCAATTTAATGTTCATATATATCATCAACTAAAACCTTTATTTTTTTCCTCTGTGACTTAGATTGGAAACATTTTCATAAAATTGTGTAATGCAATGAGGCAAGAAGCAGACAGGTGAAACCCAGTGGTTTACAATTAATTTACAATATTTAAAATGAGAAAAATCAAACAATCCAGGAGAAAATCCTAAACTATCAACAGGAGGAAAACGCAGAAATACAGGATGAGAAAAGGAAGATCTGACTGGAAGCCAGGTCACCATCTGTGTTTCCATTACGAAACTTTTTGCAAAATTTTGTCAATATTCTATTTATTAAAAAGACACAATTTGCAATAGCAGAGTTTCCATTGATTAAAAACACAATTAAAATCAGACGTGATTGAGGTTAACACATTAAATCATCCTTCAACTACTTCCTGTCTTCTTCTTCTTCTTTGTGGTTTGCGTCAGTGACAACATCCGGTTGTTGATCATGTGACCCAAAAAGTTCTCCTGCTGCAGCCAAATAAACCACTTCATCCCGGCGCCAAAACTCTTCATCTAAAACGAGTTTTTTTTCTAAATTGTCATGTTTCCATAAAGCAAATTTATCTTGAAAATATCAAATTGTGCAATTATACAATCAATGGAAATGCAGCTACTGAAGTTGAACTGAGGAAATGGCTGTTATATTAACCAGGAAACCCGAAACCCAGACACTCCAGAGTCGAGACACCAGAGGTTAGAGAAGCAGAAGATCCAGAACGAACTTCAGGGACGCATCACTCATTTCTTCTTGTTATCAGGGAAAAATTTCTTCCAGTTAATGTTCTGCAACACAAAATTAAGAAACATTTTCAGATTTTATCAGCAGCATTTTTACGCCTTGTTTCCACGGAGCGCTGCGACGCAGGGCGGTCCGGTTCGGGGTTTTATGGGCCGACAGATCCGGGAGAGCGTTCCCACTGCCAGTTTACGACGCCACAGACAGAAAGTCTGGAGTAAATTTTATGAAATTTACTCCAGTCAGTGAGTAAATTTACACCAAAAATCTCAGAAATTTTTATTTCAATCTCAGAAATTTTCAAGAAAAAACAAAGAAATTTGAGTCTCAAAAGTCAAAAATGTTGAACTTGTGAAACTGAAATTTCCACGTTTTTTTCTTGAAAGTTTCTGAGATTTTTTGGGAAAATGAGCCAGTGTCTTCTCTCCCTACATTGGCTCTAATACTTGCACCAGTGGGGCGGCGTTACACCCAAACAGGTAAAATGGCCTCATTTAATGCAACAGGAAACGTGAAACAAGCAGTGACATTTTTCTGTCCCCAGTCAGTGAACCGTGGATCCGAACCGTACGGTACCTTCACCATCTGGACCTGCAGCAGACCCAGGAATGGTGCGGTGTCGTCGGTTGTTTGGGCTTTACAACAGAAACAGATCAAATGGCGTACCGAACCGCACCGGCTCAGTGGAAACAAGCTATCAGTTATTTCCATTCTTACATTTTTCCCCCAGGTGCTTTTGGGTTTTTTGTTCTTCACGTCCTCCACTGACTCGTACGTGTTGCTGTGGCCGGCGCCGTCTCCGGGGATCTGCTCGTACGTGTCGTCAGCGGTTCGCTTCGGGCCCTCAGAGACCTCGGCGTACGTGCTGTCTGCCTGCTGGGCTGGGCTTCCTGCGGCGGATTGGTACAGAGGGTTGGGTCTCAGCTGGTCCTGGCTGCCGTTCTCTGGTTCTGACCCGGAGCTGCTCTGAGTCACACCTGGAGCGTGGAAGGAGTACGTGAGGCAGGTGGCCTTCTTTGGCGGGGCGGACGCTGTGACGGAGAGTCTGTTAAACTTGTTGGAGTATTTGTCTTCCTCTTCCTTCTCTTCGTCGTCATCGTTGCCCAGATACGGCAGGGATTGGCTCCGACTCTCCACCTGGCTCAGATCAGCAACCGGCACAACTTCTTTGTAAAAATCACTTGAGTTGTTTGAGTCTGATGGGTGGAACGAGCCTCTGTTAGCGGGCAACGGCGGAGTTGTCCTTCCTCTGTGTCTCTGCGCTCTGTTTGGGTTGGATGGCATTTCACTGGGATGGGACATTGTGTCTGGTAGAGATCCACTCAGGGAAAAACCCAAAGGCATTCCTCTTTTTGGTACCGGAGGAAGGGCCTGAAAATAACAAAGCAAAACAATTCAATCCAAAAACTTTATTTGGAGAAACCATAAGCCATGCAGCGCCTGTCTATCCATGTCTTATATTGCTTGTTTTTTGTTCTTTTGGACTAAAATGTGACTTTTTGACCTAATAAAGGTGTTATTCTTCTTCAGAGGATAAATGCTAATGCTAAAGCTAAAGCTAGCGCGCTACCTTCAACCATGTTGCTGCAGCATCTACAGGAATGGAAGGATCCATTCTTAGGAGAACAATGCATCACACTGCGTTGCCATGTCCTCTTAATGTTAGACGCACATGGACCGGGTCAGACCAGACCATAGATTTACTGCCATAAAGTTCAGTTTCTATGACGACCTTTGTTATATTTCATGGTCAATTTGATGTTGGTGGCCTGGAGTTTTTTGTAACATGAAGCCCATTGCAGTGCACTGGATGTACAAAAAAACAACATTTAAACCAGTGCATGCGCTAATATATTCTGCATTGACCAATAGTTGTAAAGACCAGAGAAACTCTTTAAGAGCTGACATAAATTCAAAAACATGCAAATGGCCACTGGAGGGAAAGCAACTAATTTAAATGGACTGTAAATAATTAATTTATTTGACTTGCTCTTTCCAACCAGGCTGACCTGCAGGTGAAGAGGAACCAGAATGAGTGATCAGCGTTTCAGTAAGACTTCAGTTTCCATCCCACCTGTGAAAGAGACGATGCATCCACGGATACGGTTCCTGTCAGCTTCCTGTTTCTGGATTTGGGAGGGAGGGAAGGCGCCGGTGCTGGAGGAGATTCATTTTGACGCCGCTGAACCGTTTTTTTCTTGTCAGGTTCAACTTGATCCCAGATGGACCGCAGAGCTTGAACACTGACACCTGAACTCTTCTTGGCATTGACCACATCGTACAGATCGTCAGCATCGTCCTGAGGAGCAACAGCAGAGTAACTTTACGGTCCGCAGCCCAGCGGCTCAAAGATGGGAGGCAGATCTGAGTCTAATCTAACCAAAGGTGCTCAAATTAAAGTCAAACTGGTCAAACTGAAGCACAACCATATTCTACTCCAGTAGCATAAATTAGCTTATAAACATGCTAACATTTGCTAATTAGCAAGAAATAAAGCTAGTTGGGATTTTCTCAGGATAACAGAGACGTTTGGTAAAAACACATCAGATTTTGAAGGCAAAACATACGATGCTAGTGGGCTTCAAACTGTTTAGCATAGCAGCATGCTAATATTTTCCTGATTATTGTTAAAGATATGGCACTCAAATAGTTTGCTACTGTGCTAATATTTGCATTAACAAAATGACAAATTCAGTATATTTCATATTTTTGAGGTTTATAAGAAGTGAAAATACAGAGTTTTCCCCTGTTTAGCACATTAGCATGCTAGCATTTCCTTATTAGCAATGAAGATGTTAACATAGGCTTAACATCTTCATAGGCTTAAATAATATTTATTGAGTTTGCTATTATTTGCTAACTGATACGAAAAACTCAAATTATTCAAGAAAAATGTAGTTGTGGATTTTTTTGTACATTTGCAAAGCAGCCAATCCAAACGCAAGCTAAATACCTACAGACTAAATACATAGGCAGCTAGCTAATACATAGCTTCAAACTAAATATTTAGCTTGAAGTTTAATTAGGAAGCTAAATATTTGATAGGAAAGCTAAAAACTTAACTTGAAACTAAATATTTAGTTTAACTAAATATTTGACTAAACACTTTGTTGGTTTATAGTTTTGAACTTCCTAATTCCATCTTAAATTGAAGGTCTGAGGAAAAACCGATGAAGAGCTCAGCTGAAATATTTGTAAAAGGGGATTTTGTGTCTCACCTGGCAGCAGCTGGAGGTGAGGAACTCCCCAAACGGCTGGATGGGCCGGACCTTGTAATGCTCGATCAGCTGGGTCAGACTGCCAAACAGCTGACAGTCTCCTGCTATCACAAACTGCCCTTCAGGATTTTGGGAAATGACAAAATGGCGACACCTGTCTTGACCTCTGAAGGGCGGATAGTCGTTCTATCAGAGAGTTGTGAGCGAATCATTCAATGATGTACTAGGAAACCTTATTTGCCTCACTTGTAGGACAAGATGTAGCCGATGGCTTTATCACTGAGGCGGATGAGGAAGCAGCCCAGAGCTTTATCTCTCAGCACATCTTCTGCTTCCCTGCAGTGGGGCAGGAAAAAGGCAATTAAACAGAACTGCAGGCAAATTAGATTCAAAAATATCCCAGCTGTGTCATGGAACTGCAGCGGCCATTCCTCCTGTCAGAGGGAGAATTTACCGCACAAAGTCTCTGACATGGCAGCGGTTACATCAGAAGAAGAGAAGCCAGACAAGCGACGCAGGTTTGCAAACCTGAATGAGACGAGAAACATCTGCAACGATGTTTTCTGGACAGGTGAGACCAAAACAGAGATGTGTGACCAGAATCATGTCTGGAGAAAACCAAACATCTCATCACCAACACGCCCTAGCTGCCAAACACGGTGGTGGAAGAGTCATGGTTTGGGTTTCTGTTGCATCCACTGGGCCTGATCTGCTCTATGTACCGAGATATTCTAGCATCAAACATGAGTCCAAACAAATCCCAAAGACTGAAACGGAAAAGTGTCAATGTGTAGCACTGGCCTAGTCAAAGTGTAGACCTCAACCCGATTTAAATGCTGTGGTGAGACCTTCAGGAAGCCGGTTGGTCAGAATTTATCCACAACAATGTGAGAAAGTTTTAGAGTGGAAAGAACTCAGGGGCCACAATTTATTTTTTATTTTTATTTTCAGTTAAAAATGTAAAATAGTTTCATTTTCAGTTCTTTTCCTTTTGCCTTCTAAGCCAGAAATTAACAAGTATTTTAATTAAAAAAATCAGAAAAAGCGTCTCAAAGTTGTGCAGTTTCATAACTTGTCAGTCAGCAATAAAGATGAGAAATGTCTTTGAAAACCCTCGACTGCACATTTTCATTATTTTGTTTTTGAGTAAAAAGTTGCTGGAAATTTGTGACCCAACTTACTACGACAAAAAAAACATACCTAATAAAAGAAAGATGTTGGTTTTGTACCTAAGCTTTTCTATTTCAGATATAAATTTGTCCTTGAAAATTTAACACAAAGAAAAAGAAAAAGTCTCCATCAGCCAGGGATGTTCAAGCTGCGGCTCAGGGGCCTTTCGCCGCCCATGGAACAAATCCAGGCGGCCGTTAATCCCAGTTCAGGAAGTTGATGCAGATTTAAAAACATTGTTGGGGTGAAGTTTTCACTGATGAAACATAAAGTATTTATCCAGGTTTTTGCTTCGAATTTAATTTCTCCTACAAGTAAAAGGAGATAAAAAAGAAACTTTTTTATCTCCAGCTTTAACTAAAATGCAGACCTGGGCAAGAAAATCACGACTGAGCCATATTCTGTTCTGAAGTATGGCTACTTCTACTTCAGTAAAGCTTCTGGATTTTCTACTCACTGAATGAAACCAAACATGTTTTAACCAAAAGTTCCCCAGACCCACCTGCAGTTTCTGTTACAGTTTCAGAAGTTCTTTATTGAAAGAAACTGATTTGTAAAAATTTTCTTTAGCCTGATTTTATTTTTTGTTACTTATATGAATTATTGTCATTTTGGTCCTTAAACACCAAAATCTGATGATGTGTGTTTTAAATATGACATGATTGATAATTTGATCAGTTACTCAGTACATGAAAAGACTTTTTACCAAATACTTTTACTCTTGAGTAATTTCTTTGACCGCTACGTTTTACTTTGACTTCAGTAAAGTATTTTTACTTGACTATAATTTTTGGGTACTCTGCTCACCTCCGCCTATTCTAGAAGCTAACTTTAGCATTCCGCTAATCAGAAAGAGAACTGAACATGTGACTGAAATGCTAAAAACTCAAAACAGCCACTAAGAAACCTTCAGATCAACAAACTTAAACATTCTTAGCAGCTGCAGATCACAGGAACTAATCAGATGAGAAGTGCAGATGTTACTTTCTGGCAGCGAGGCCCTGGAACCAGTCAGGGAAGTTTCCGTTCTGCAGGATGAGCGGCGCCTGCGTGTCGGTGAACCACCTCAGCACCAGCTCCTTCAGGCCTCCTTCTGCCGCCAAAGTCTGCAGGTCCGCCATCGACTGCTTCGCCATCCTGGGCCGCTGACCGAGCAGCGCCGTGACCATTCGTAGTCACTAAATGAGTCTCCAAAGGAAGCAGCGACGGCTCATTTGACTGTTTCAGTTGGACGTCCGTCCCACTGAAAGGTGGTATTGTTCCAGCTTATCTCCTGAGCGCTCCGCCTCTCACCCCGTCGCCTCTTTCATTTTAATATCTCTGTTCCTCGTCCCAGATTGATCTTTAACTGCTTGGATGCAAACTTGTAAAATCTTTGTTGCCATACATTTTTTCTTATTATTTCACGTAATAATTATCAGTTCCGCTAACTAAAATATTAGCTACTATATCCCTAAAGCACTAATTGTAAACATGAATTCCACTAACGCTAAAGCAAAACGCCAACATAATATATCATGGAAGCTATCATCTAGTACTATACCAACATTTTATCTAGCAGATGCTAACGCTAAAGTAATTTACCAACATACCTAGCAGAAGCTAACGCTAAAATGCTACAACAACATAGTTTTTAATGCTAAAGTATCCACAAATTATTTATTGGAAGTTAATGCAAAAGCTCTACACCTAATAGTAACAGAAGCTAACGCTAAAACAATATAACAACACAGTATTTAAGCTAAAGCACTAAATTTAGCCATGTTGATACCCAACTTGGCAATAACAAAATGTATTACATGCATCCAACAGTCTGTTTTTTCTCTATGTAAAGCCTGACCATTGTCAAAATGTCTTAAAATAAATTCATAAAATGATCCTGAAAATTTCAGCCTGGAAAAGAATGTTGGCATGAAAACGATGTAGGAACTTTAAACACAATAAATGTATAAATTCATATACAAGTTTACTTTAATTCTTGTAGAATTATCCAGAAAGATTTTACACCAATTAGCTGTTGGTTTTCGTTTAAGTGAATGCAGGAGCTGGACGCGTACGGAGAGAGCCGCCAAACCTCATTCAAACCAATGCAAATTAAATTTTACTTCAATTTCTGCAAACATCAGTGTGGGATATTTTTTTCATGATGTGATCTTCTGAGTGTTGTTCGATTGCTAATTAATTCGGCTTGAAAATTACAGCTCTGAAGTCTTTATTTTTACAGGTATTTCACTTTTATTCTTGCTAGTAGACGTTCCCTGTTGCAGAGCAGCGCCGCATTAAATTGGCAGCTCTCAGTAAGGAGTCTTGCACGGAGTTCGGAGGCGACTCCAGTCTACGTGTTTGGAGCAGAGCAGACAGACCAGGGGGACATTCTGGACCACGATGAACACGTGAAGTAGTTTTATTTTATAAAGAAAAGATTTGCTTTTAATAATCCATCTGACGGTCTCAACTTGTGATTTTAGTTTTCAGATTATTTCCAGGATGATTTGTGGATAAAGAGTGAAACGTGTTGCTTACAGCTGCAGCCATGGAGTTATTTAAGCAGCAGAATGTGGAGGATTTCTATGAGATTGGAGAAGAACTGGGCAGGTATTCATGCAATATTCAACAGCTGTCGTCTGCATGAAGAAATAACTGATAATTACTGTTTATTGGATAAAAATAGATGATTATAAATGTAACCAACATGACTGTTACAGGTTTAATCTCTGTCTCTGGGACAAACAGAAGGATTTCATTCCATTTTTTCACCCAACATTTAATCTCTTCTTATTTGGAGAATATCATGTTTACTCCAAGATCTTTAGGAATTCGGGATGCAGAAATATCTGAGGAATCCTTGAAGAAAGTTATTTTTGGAAATATGCAAATTTCCTCCAAACTTTCCTCTTTCATCTGTTTATTACGTTTTTCTTGTTTGCTATGAAAACATTCAGACTTTCATGGATTTTCAGGACTTTCTAAATGTATTAAAAGTCTGAAATCAACTGCAAAGAAATTATTTACACTTTTTTTTAGAATATCCCATCATTTTCACTTCCAACATAATAGCAACAAACATATAAAAATGTCTTCTTGTCATGATGAAATTCTCTTCTTCTTTAATTACATGCAGAGATTCGAATATGATTAAAAAGTTCATTTATTTCAGTAACTCAATTTGTTAAATAAAACACAAAGACTGATGTTTTATAGTTATTATTTCTGCTAATGATGATTTTCCACATACAGTTAATGAAAAATTATAAGTAAATTTAGAATATTACACAAAACCAATAAAACAGAAAACAGAAATGTGGGTTTATTACCTGTTAAAGGTTATTATTTTCAAAAAATACCTTTAATTAGACAAACGAAGCTTATTTGAAAAATATTCAAATTTACTGAATATAAATATTTACAGTTTTACAAAGGAGGCTGTGTGTAAAGTATGAAGCAGCAACAATAAAATGAATTTATTTACATTTTCTGGGGAAAATGGAGTTAAATTTACATAATGTAAGGTCAGAACGGCAGCCGGTTAATCTCTGAATCATTATCTGATGTCACCAAAGTTTGAGTTTTCAGGCGAACCGCGGCTCTCCGTCAGAGACAGGAGCAGCTGCTCGTCTGATGAAACGGCTTTTTAAAGGCCTCCTCTATCTTTAGCAGCAGTTTTCTGCCTGAGCGGTGGCGCGTCTCAGTGTTTGGTTACAAACTGACCAGTAGAGGAAGCAGCCTTAGAGCTGGGCTAAACAGTAGTGCCGTGTTTTTATGTTCTCTGAATGTTTTCTGCGTGTTTTCTGAATGTTTTCTGCGGGCTTTCTGAGTATTTTTTGTGTTTTTGCCCATACGTGTCAGACTGATGCCGTCCAGAAGCGTCTTTCTGCAGAATGTGTGCAGCACTAAAAATAGAAGTGAGACAGACAGAGATTTTCATCAGAAAAGCTCCAGCAGAGCAGAACATCAGGTGGAGCGGTCAGTCAAAATATCAGCTGCAATTTTTTCACTACGTGGGTTTTTCTTTAGCTGCAGTTTTTCCTTTAGTAAAGAGTAAAAAGTGAGTTGCCTTAAACAGTTTGAGCTGTTTCTGCTGCATGCAGCGCCCCCCTCTGGCCATCGCTGCACTTATTTCTGCCTAATTTCCTCCCAAACAGTCAAATGTTCCAGGAATGAAAACTCTCCCAGAGTGAATCTTTGCTGGTTCAGGTGGAAGTTGGTGTTTTGGTTCAACCTCTTTCCTCTGTGGTGAAAAAAAGAAAAGAAGTTCCAGAGGGATGAATACTTTTGCATCAACAAATCAAATCTGTTCCTGGTGAAACTCTTCAATAGAGATTAAGTTGAAGCAGACCAGATCAAATCAATCAGAGTTTCCAGATTATTATTCAGCTCCACTCTTCAAATATGGCGGCCAAGAGGGGAAAACGTACAGCAAACCGTGAACTGTGCTGAAAACTCATGAATGATGCAAAAGCTACAAAAAGAAAAAAACTAATAAAAATGCTACAACTATAGGCAGTGGAAATAAAAGAGAAAATGCCACAAATAGCAAAAAGAACAGCAAATATGAACAGCAACAGCAATTTGCTCCACAAATAGGAATCCTCCAGGCCACTAGGGGGAGTCTGGATCAGTAATATTACCTGCTGCTGTTCTGAAATATTGTAAAAGTCCTCGTATTTAAAAGATAATTTAAAAGACGCCTTTTTCTTTCTTCCTCCAACTTCCTACTGAGACCAACAATTATTTTAATAATTGATTATTTAATTGATTATTCTGATGAATAATCAGAAAAAAATTGGCACTTTATGCAGATTCTTTTATTTAACGACCTAAATGTATTTTATACAATATTAGAAATACATAAGAAAATGCAAAATAACAAATAATTAAATTTATTATTAGTGACAAACATTTTACTGCTGAATAACTAGTAACAACATTCCTTTAGTGAACATTTGATCATTTGTAGCAAAGGATTCATCTGTAATTAATGTTAATATTTGGATTTGTTTAGATTACTTTATTAACCTTTAACCTTTAGACCCTTCCATTAATTTAAATTAATTAAAGACACACCAGCGGTGAGGCGGAGACGTCTTTTGTCTCCCACCTCTCCCAGTGTGACGATGGGAAGTTTTGTAAAATGATTTTTTCATCACTTCTGAACTATCAGATTAATTCATTAACTTTCATTTTATCTAGAAATTGTAAGAATTATTTTTGTTTATGTTTTTACTAGAAACTGACCATATATATATTTCAAATAATCAGGTAAGAATTGTGTTCAAGAAAAAAAAAAACATCTGTTGCCGCCCACGACTTTTTTTGGAAAGATTTCTTTTTTGGAACGAATTTATATTAAATGTAAAATGTGTATATATTTATTTTTATGTTGTAGTTTTCTCAGTAAATGACTTTTCTAGTCTGCATACTCCAGTTAACGATTAATCGATTACGAAATTATTTCAGATTGATCGTTTCAACTGCTGGCTGGACCCATGCGGTTTGGTGGCCGGCGCCCCCTGGTGGTCTGGAGGACCTCACAAATTTACAGCATTTCATTCTTGCAGTTGTTTTTGCTACTTGCAGCATTTTTACGATTTCTGTTTTTGTGGGTTCTGGTTTGCATAATTCGTGTGTTGGTAAGGCGTTTTCAAACGTTCAGGTTTGTTCTGCTCGCCGATCTTTCCTGATCCGAACCCGACCCTGCTGCCCTGAGTCTACCTCCGCCCTCACATCGTGTCTGTGTTTCAGCGGCCAGTTTGCCATCGTGAAGCAGTGCAGAGAGAGAAGCTCGGGTCTGGACTACGCCGCCAAGTTCATCAAGAAGCGGCAGAGCTTGGCGAGCTCCCGGGGAGTCCGGCGGGAGGACATCGAGCGGGAGGTGACCATCCTGCAGCAGGTCCAGCATCCCAACATCGTCACTCTGCACGACGTCTACGAGAACCGCACCGACGTGGTGCTCATCCTGGAGCTGTGAGTGGGAGCACACCGCCGCCGCGTGGCTGCTGGGGGAACTTCATGCATCTTAGACGAAAACGTGCATATTCCCGAACTTTGGTTAGGATTTATTTAAGGGCTGCGACTGCAGAGTATTTTAGTAATAACTTATTCTGGCGATTATTCTAATGATTAATCGGTTATTCTGATGATTAAATTATTATTTTAATGATTAGTTGACTATGTTTGTCAATTAATTGATTAACCGGATAGAAAATTGGCAGATTTGTTATTTAACCACTTCAACTTATTTCTCACATTCGAAATACATGAAAAGATAAAAATAACCAAATAATTAAATACCTTGATTAAGTAAGAAAATCAACACCTTATTTCAATAACAGCATTCCTCTGGCGAATGCTTCATCTGCAGCTAAAAAAACTTCTAACATCAGCATGTGGGGGATAAAAAAATATAAATATAAATACATATAGTGTTTATTTTACAGAATTTGAAGCAGGTGAAACCAGAACTATTCCACTTGAGGAGTTCTGGTAGAACACGTTTACATTTGACTCAATAGTAAAATGTACATATTTCTGTACAGTTTTGGGTGTATTAATGCTCTGACCATGTTGTTCTGTAAGTAAATAATTTTTTTTAGAGTCAGTATACTCCAATTAACAATTAGTAGATTACTAAACTAGTATTTCAATATTTGATTAATCGTTTCAGCCCTAATTTATTTCTGTGGACATGCAATGAACATAATTCAACATAGTCGTCCTGTTTTTCATTGAATCCTGCATGATGATCCTATGCCAGCTTGTTTACATTGAAAGGAAGTATAAATTTATATAATATCTCAGTTCATATTGGAGAGTCCGAAAGGAATGGGATGTTTTATTTCACCAAAATGCAGTGCCAAAGAGCGCCACCAGGGGGCAGAGTTTAGCTGCAGAAAAGATGCTGTTTGTCAACAGTTTACATGATTAGAAGAAAGGTTCCGGTCCAGTTGAAGCCGTGTTCTGGTTGTGGTTTCAGGGTCTCTGGCGGTGAGCTCTTTGACTTCCTGGCCCAGAAAGAGTCTCTGATTGAGGAGGAGGCCACACAGTTCATCCAGCAGATCCTGGAAGGAGTGAACTACCTTCACACCAGGAAGATCGCACACTTTGACCTGAAGGTTGGTCCCAGCCCGACCGACCCGACCCGACCCGGGAGGTGTGGTCACTGAAGAGGTCACACCGTGACCTCCGGAGCTGAACTCGTGTCACAGCAGAGTATCAACCCTCTTTTCTGTCACTGAATGTTCATCATTTCACTGAAGGACAAACAAAGACGTTTTGGTTCAAACATCTGAACCAAGAAATGAGTCTAAAACTTAAAACTAACTTCATGACTCAAATGATTTATCTAAAAAAGATTCAACTTTCATCTTATGGTAAAAAAATCTTCTTTCATTTTCTTGAAACCAGTGAGGAGAAATAAATACATGAACAGATTCAGGTAGAAGAACAAATGGATGGATGGATGGATGGATGGATGGATGGATGGATGGATGGATGGATGGATGGATGGATGGATGAACAGATGGATGGATGGATGGATGGGTGGGTGGATGGATGGATGGGTGAACAGATGGATGGATGAACAGATGGATGGATGAACAGATGGATGGGTGAACAGATGGATGGATGAACAGATGGATGGATGAACAGATGGATGGGTGAACAGATGGATGGATGAACAGATGGATGGTTGGGTGAACAGATGGATGGGTGAACAGATGGATGGGTGAATAGATGGATGGATGAACAGATGGATGGATGAACAGATGGATGGGTGAACAGATGGATGGGTGAACAGATGGATGGGTGAACAGATGGATGGATGAACAGATGGATGGATGAACAGAT
>CAEGAE010097305.1:0-25421 GCA_903067095.1 Girardinus metallicus
AACCTGACAGTCATGTTTTTGGACTGTGGGAGGAAGCCGGAGTACCCGGAGAGAACCCACGCATGCACAGGGAGAACACGCAAACTCCATGCAGAAAGACCCCGGCCGGGAATCGAACCCAGAACCTTCTTGCTGCAAGGCAACAGCTCTACCAACTGCGCCACTGTGCAGCTCACAAGGTTTCCTTAGATGGAAAACTTTCTAATCGATTTGAGTAATAAACTTGACTTGACTGCATTGTTTGATAACTAGGATCAAATGTTTTTGGCTTTGAATCTTTCTGTATAGTTTGACTGAATTATTTTTCTTGTAAAGAGCACCAAGGCGACATTGGTCATGAACATAATTAAGCTGAATTGAATTGAACGTAAGACTCGTTCTTAAATACGACAAAACTATAACCAACAAATTTCTGTCTCTTCTTTTGTGTTAATGGGAACCAAAGCATGTGGAGATGGGTCAGTTCTGATCCAAGTTGGAAAGACAAGATTCATGATGAGGCACAATGTTTTTATGGCTAATGAATACCTTGTATATGCACCCTGATGGTATGCATTCATCTCAATCTTCCCTTGGCCAGTCGTTGGAAATCCCAACCTTTCTGACAAGTGAAGATGCATTTGACTAACCAATATTTCCAACACTGCTGGAACAATTGGCCTCAAGTAAAACCAGAAAGCCCAAAAGTGTCAACATAAACTTGGTATGCACTGTCTGGTCCGACTGTCAGTTGCCAGCAATGGCATCCAATTTTATTCCTCTACTCATTACTTGTGCCTCTTAGTGCTAGTTCAGGACATACTAGCTCTTTGAATTTTGAACAATTTGCCTACTTATTAATTGTCTGCATATCATCCTCATTATGGCCATTAAGTGCATTGTTTTGTGAGTTTGGAAACTCGCAGTACCTATCAAACCCCTAAATCCATGAAGACTGTTTTGTATTCAATATATTATAGGTTTACAGGTATTGATTAACAGTTGTGTTTATTAAGAATCAGGAACCTTTGTTAATTATTCTAGCTTCAAAATGTTTATTTTGCTCTTTTTCTCCACAGCAGATGCAGGATTTCGCTGACCAGGGGGTGATGTTTGTGGGATTTGTCCAGGAGCCATACGGAGCGCCTTGCACCCGGATCAGAGAACCAGAGACCCCCTCCCTGTCTCTGCACTCCAGCCCCAGTTCTGTCCTTGGCTCCCTGGGTAGCTGCAGCCCATCAAACCCCTCAAGCCCCAGAAACCAGCCAGATCCTGGAGCGAAAAGTGACAGTACGGACAAAGAAGGGGACATGCAGGCATCCCGACTGGATAGGGAGAGAAATGAAAGCGAGATCAACAGTGAAAACCACTCAGGTTCTGGCGTAGGGGGCATTCGGGACGGCATCTCACCAGCAGCATCTCCATTATCAGAGGGAGACCTGGAGAACAGCGAGGTTCTGACCGAGGAGGACTCGTCGTACCACAATAACAACAAGGACATCAATGGAGACAGAAAGGAGAGGCCAAGATACAGGCGAGGTGATGGTGAGTGGTCACTATGGTTACAATTTCACATCACAACTAAGAGGAAAGAAGTTGTTAGGCAAAAATCAAGGTAATTATTACCTACATGCTGTGATAAATGAAAGGATCTGCTGGAAAACAAAAGAAATGTGATTGCACTATGCTCTCTGTATACTCTGTTTTTTCTAAATACCCCCCCAAAAACATTCTGGAACAAATCCAGCCATCCATTCTGCTTCTTTACCTGATTAATCCTTTTAGAGTGCCAGGGGGATTGGTGTGTTTGCAATGGGTGTTCAATAAGATCACGTAAAAGTCTTTCTGAGCATATTATATTTAATTAACTCATATTTAGGCCAGTTTTGAATGCTATGTGAAGCACATGCATAGTATTGTACCAAACTTTAACCCACCTGAGATTATTTATTTTCTTTGCTTTCAAGCAGCCAGATCTGTTTGTAATCTCTTAATTTTATTTTTGCTCAAGGCAAAGAGCTTCCAAAGGCATTTCAAGGTTTTTCTTTTATCGTTTTACTAAGTTTGAATCTGGTCGTTATAGCTGACCATGACAGCACATTGTGAATTCTGACCCTTGTCAACATATGAAAGTGGATGAAAAGAAGTTTAGGCCTAAAGA
The DNA here is from genome assembly GCA_903067095.1 of Girardinus metallicus. NCBI lineage: Eukaryota > Metazoa > Chordata > Actinopteri > Cyprinodontiformes > Poeciliidae > Girardinus > Girardinus metallicus. The sequence goes on from CAEGAE010097305.1 coordinate 2,141, forward strand.
AAATGTCCATAGAAGATGGATGGCATCTGAATTTCATCCCTTTAAAAAAAATATGAAAGAGTTCAACCAACCCTGGAAACAGAACCTCTTCTGTTATTATGTGGTGTTTTTAGCATCTTATGCCTAAAAGGTCGTCTGAAAAATGAATTAACCACTTTTTGGAAAAGATTCATAATCACCGCTTGACAATCTGATAAGATGAACAGAACTTAGTTGGAAATTGTTTTTACATGTTCTACATTTTATACATCAACATGGTGCTTCAACCTGATTTAACCCTGCAAAAGATCAAAATAAACAGCCGCAAAATAAGCAATAGTGAGCTCGTGTTACGTATATTGATAGTAATCTGACTAATTGTGAATCTTTAAGTTTGGCAGATCAAAACTGAAATTAACTCCAGAGTTTTACAGTTCTTATATATTTTCATCTTTGAAGTTACATACTTTACCAGAATAATTTTCAAGATTTTTGTGGCATTACGATATTCTGGATATTCCAATACAGATTTAAACAGCAATTTTGAACAGAAATAAATGCACACATACATTCCTATTCAATACTCCCATAAAAAAGCAATATAAGGGAGAGAAAATAAGCAAAAGAACAAAGTAAAACTTTGTTGTACCTTCAAGGCAACCGATTAACTATTAATTAATAACACTTTGATGGATTACAAAAAAGTCTGGTTGCCTGAATGCAAAAATTATGACAAGAATTAAAAGACAGTTTAAGACTTTCTCATTGTACTGTCCGTTGCTTGTTTATGTTTCAGTATAGTGATCTACTATTAACCAATGTAATATTGACACTAAATATGCCAACAACTAGTCCAGTGGGTCCTAATTAAATAATTTTGCTAGAACTTATAGTTGTTTTCGTTTCTGGAAGCATTGGCATATAAAGCTAAATGTATTTGTGTAGAAATGCACAATTATTAAACAAGATTAAGTACTTATTCATAGTTTAGTCAGCTGGGTTACTACATGCTTTAAATTTAAGCAGAACTAATTAATCCACAAGGGGAACCATAATTAAAGGTCAAAATGTAAAACTTCACAAATGCTTTTCTCCAGGCTCTAAACTTTAAAGTTCAGCAAAATGTCCAAACAGTAATTCTTACAAATTCAACTGAAAGGCCAAATCATGGAGGATCGTAATTAAAGGTCAGAACTTTAAATGTAGGAGAGCTGCGTCTGTTACAGTGATTATGTCCACTGTACTAATCTCACTATGAAGTATTAATGGATTTCCAGACAAAAAAAAGTACAGATTTATACTTTATAAAATGTGCATAACTTGTAGCTGGTTTCAGAGCAGATACATTTACTGTGGATTACATCATTTTGCCAGGAGGGTTGAGCTGTCATTCCCTCACAAGTATTCAAACTGAAAGATTTGACTTCTCAAATGATCTCCATCTTTGTAACTTTGTGTTTTTGTCTGCAACTCTATTTTTTTGTTTGTTTGTTAAGAAAAAAATACCACTGCAGATTTCTCCTAAAAAAAAAACCACTCTGCGTCTGTGGAGGTGTCATTTCCTGCGACTGCTAGAACGTTACACAACAATGTGTCGCCTCGGGACATAATCCCTTCTCTCTGTCAAACACAAAGAGAGTCGTCTTATGACCGAAGCTGTGGAGCATACAAATTTGCGCACAGCTGATGATGCCGGGAGTTTTTCTTTTTTTGGAAGCTGCTCGTTTTGTCTGTTCAGAAAGCGAGCCAGCTACACGCCTTTGAGTTGTTCTTCCTGCACATTTATAGTTTCAGCTTTCTTTGAGTGTCTGGGATTAACAGATGGAGACGCCCACCACTTTCAGCGCCTCCTACAGTCTCCCATCCTGTCACTGAACCTATTTGCGATAAGTGTCAGCATCATGTGCAGTCCCAGTGGGAGCTATGTATACTGTATGTCAGCTATTAGATAGAAATGAACTCCTTATTAGTTGTTATATAATACATTTGTGTAATTTTTCCATCTTTATACTCACATGTTGACATGTATGCAGTTCTCCTCCAAACATGGTGTGGCAGCTCACCATCACCCAGTGGTCCATCTGGGCTTTTTGGTGTGAGATAATCCCCCACTGACTTGTCCTCTACCTCCCTCAGCTTCACAGCTCTCTCCACTCTTTTCCCCGTTCCTTCTCCCAAATTTCTGTGACAATGCCAGTAGCGCCGGCATCGCAGCCAGCCGGGGCGGTGAAGGAGTCTGCCAAAATCCCATGTCCCTCTCTACTAATGCCCAGTCTGCCGAGAACGCCCAGGAGTCTCTGCTGCTGCTGCTGGTTTGTCCTCGGTAATCCTCAAATCTTTGAGGTGAACACTGTGCAAGTGCTGGCGCTGAGGCTGGCAGAAAGCTATGGATTACTGCTGAAAAAGAAACACCACCAGTGAGATCGGAGCTTTAGCGAGATCCTCTAAGTCTGGAAACATGGACGCTGGGATGACTTGGGGAAAACGACAATTGCTTCTCGTGAAAAATCTCTTTGGGATCAAAGTAATTTAGATGAGCAGGAACAGTCTGTGAGAAATTAAATGTTACCAGTGTTATTTTCTGCCAAACAGGTATGAATCTGACAAATGAAAGTACTTAAGAAAGATGCAGGAAGATAAACAGTTTTTTTTCTGCCCAAATTTTGCATTTATTTAAAACTGTTCAGTCAAAAAACACTTGTTTTTTTGTACTAGATTGGAATAGTACTTACTAGTCACTTTACAAAGTACGAAAGTTCATTCTCAGCCAATCACATGGCACCAACTCAATTATTAAGCCATCTATTATAGGCAATGACCAATAGCTAAAGTTTAAACCGAGAATCTAAATGGAGAAGGATGAGGATTGAAGTAATTTTGATTGCGGCGTGGTTGTGGGTGGACAGCCTGCTCTGAATATTTCAGAAACTGCTGATCCACTGGGATATTCACACACAGCCATCTTTTAGATTTACACAGAATGGCCTTGAGAAGAAAGAAAATGTCCAATGCACAGTAATTGTGTGGACAAAAATGTCACGTTGATATCAAAGGAGAATAGCTTATTCCAGATTATAGAAATGCAACAGTATCTTAAATAGATTGGTACAATAAACCAATGCAGAATGCCATATCTGGATGCATAACATGTTAAACATTAAAGGAGATGCTCTGTGGCAGCAGAAGACTACACTGCTCAACTAAGATCAATAAACTCAGTAAACTGAAGCTAAAATTTGCACGAGGTTATAAATGTGTTGTGTGGCTTGATAAGTGTCAATTTTAGAAATCATCTTTCTAGGCACTGCATATGTACATCTCTGATGTCTGTATAGTTATTAACTGATTTGAACACAAAGTACGTTTTCCCACCATAGAGCAGAAACTACCACTATAGTTGTCTGAAAGATTGTTAAAAATGTGTTACAAGTAGAAATTTCACCTTAATGTGACACTTATGTCTTTCAGTTCTTGCTCTTGGCATAACGCCTGAATGCTAATGATGCACCACTGTTGTTTTACGAGCTAGAACAGAGTCTTATACCAGCCACCTTCGCATAAGAGGTCCCTCTGGCTCTGGAAGGAACTTGGCAAGCGGCTGCTTTAAGAGATTTATGTTGGCTATTAATGTCCTATCTCAAAGATCAAAGATTATTAAACCTTGTGTTCTTCCATGTAGCAAAGTATCTGTTCCTCTGCAGTTTACACAGTGGAAATTACAGAATTTTAAAATATATATGTATCAAATTTGCTATTGATTTAGGAAAAGTTAAGTTGCTTTTTATTTTGGGGAAGAAAAGAGATTCTGCAGTGAAATCTCTGACTGTAAATGCAGTTTTCTTCTATTATTAATCACCCCAATATAGTCGACCAATTTTAGCTCATGAAAGCAAATTCCTAATCTTAAAACTGAAAGCAAGAGTTTCATCCTATTGTTTTATGTTTTAGACATAGATTAGGTCTCCGTTGCAGCTTTCCTGCAATGTGCAACTCCAACAAAATCCCTGTTGCATGTTTTCCTGTGTCAAGGCTTTGATATCGGTGATTTTGCAGTGAGTTCTGGCAGATGTCCGTCTGCACAGATTTCCATCAGAATTATTACAGAATTTCACATGAAAGCCTGGCTTCAGGTTGATCTGTTATTATCTCACAGTCCAGTATGATGGACATCAGAAGGCAGACTTCTTATCTTATTTTTCTCTATTTTTACTCCCACGCTGTCCTGCTGAAATTGCCCCTCGGCAAAGCACTCAATCCGCCTCCTGTGGTTTCTATATGTTTCCTCTGAACTGCTGAAAACACTTACATGCTCAAAAAATAAGTTACCTAGCCTTCTGGCTGAAACGCAGTTGCCTTGCTGCAACATAATTAGACTATGCAAATCATTCAGACATAATAATTCATACTGTGAAGTAGACAGGAAGCATGTTTTCATCCAGTGACTGTTATTCTGCAGATTATGTTGCAATTTAATCCACAAGGCAGTCAAATTAAAAGCAACTGAGTCAACCATACTGAATCTAGTTTTAATGTGAATTACACTACTTTTTGTCACATTGCCAATGTCTTTTTTTTTTTATTGTGTTATGTTTTATTCTGTCTAAATGGACCAAAGCTAAACAAATAATAAAAAAGTAAGTGGGCTAAATAAAATGTACAGAAGTAATTTTAGCTTTATTGTGTGTGTTTTTGTAATTTTTTGCCCGTCCAAAGTCGTTTTTTTTCCTAAAGCAGTCTTAACAGTCATATACGCATGACTACATAAGTAAATTAGCACATTCATCAAATTTTAGGGTGACTATTAGCTAATTTTTGAATTCAAAAGAGAGGCAATTTAATTTTCAAATGATACTGTAAAATTTAATTCTTTAATGGATGTGTAAGGTGCCATAAACCAGTGAACATAAAAGCAACTAGACTGGGGAAGCTCTGGCTAGTTGGAGGCACATTGAATGGGAATTCACTCGTGTTGTCTAAGATTTGTTTTCCATATTGTTCCCTGTTGTAACATTGTTAGCATTGGGAGGATAACGGGAAGAGTGCGTGAGTTTTCTCCTGTTGTCGTTGATCTGATATTTCTCAAGAGGGGCAAATGAAAAAGATTTAAGAAATTAGGAGGACCAGCTGTCACATCAGTCTGTGGAGCCAAAGAAGAAATGGTTATAAATGATTCATTCTTTCTGGATGGCTGGATGGCTGGCTGGCTGACGGATGGACGGACAGAGGAACCAAATTGATGAAGCAACGGTTCCATTACCAAACACCACCATCCAAAACCGGCGTGCGTGTTGATGTGTTTGAGTGGGTGGTAGCGTCACACATTCTGCTCATCCATCTGGTTCACTTGGGGAATGACAGTCTGACATTTGCATTGGAAGAAAAGGGGGAAATGTTACCAGTGCGATTGGCAATGTTTTCTCACAGATCCACACCCGGCTCACATCTCACGTTTTGTGCTTTTTCAAAGCTAAGCTGAGCAAATATTTCACTCGCTCACATCACAACTACTAAAACTCTTTTGCGCTTTGATTTAGTATGATTTGAGCGAAGAACAGCAACAAAAGAACTGTAGGCAAATTTCCGAGCCTGTTTCTCTCTCCAGAGGCCCGCTGCATTATGCATATCTGTTCTTGATGTAAACAATAGCTAGCTGTGCAGCTTTTAATGCATTATTCAAGGTTATAGTATGAATTAACTTGGTTACAATAAAATGGTCCCTTTTAAGTTCTGCAGTAGCAGTGTTACATCATTTATAGAAGACATTAAAAGAAAAGAAGAGGATGACTTGTATTGTGAAAATTATCAAATTAGTTTTGATTCAATGCATGTCTGATTCGAAGAAGGCAAAATCCTTGGGAAAGATTTGCAGTGTATTTGTGAGTCACGCTCGGGGCATCATAAATCCCATATTGTATTTCTGTTTTATTTCTCCTATTATTTCGCACCTGTCAGGTGGAGGTTTCGTATTATAGTGCTTTGCATACAAATTTATTTTATTGACATCAACTCATTTATCAGTCAGCAGAAGTTTGATTAAAAAAACTAAATAAATAAAATAAAACAATGCAGCTTACAGGTCTTCAGAGGATCCAAAAGGGTCAAAAAGCATAAGGTTTTAATCTTCTGATATAAATGACCTTTTTTAATTTTTGAGGTTCTACAATTAAAACAGAAGGCATTGGCTAATTTGAATAACTCTAAGATAAATGTTAATTTTTCATCAACTAATTTAATTTTTAATATTCATATTTTTTTTTTTTATGAACAGGAATTTTCTGCATGAAGCCCCTCAATTTGTGATAGGAGACACCAAATATTAACCCCCGTCCCATGTAATTCTGTATGACTCTAATATATGACTTCTTCCAGCTCATTTACATATTTTAATATAGGTGCGTTCTTCTGTTATTGTAAAATAAATTACCAGATCATTTTAAGAACTTTGAAACCATTTTGTAGTTTATTTAACAACTCTATATTTAAATGTTATGTGTTTGTGCTCCTACAATACGAATCAACACGTCGTAAATCAATTCCTTTACCTCTTCATATGTTAAAGTTATTACTCTATAAGTCTTCGGATGCACTCATGTTGTGACATAATGAATTATTCTCAGTAACTGCATAAAAATTAAGCTTTTGCCACGACTTCTTAGGGGGATATTGATACTTTCTTCAGAACATTAAGCAAACACAATATGTGTTACTTTACATGCTTAAGAACTAACCACATAATTCACCAAACTACTCAGGTACCAGTGTATGATTCATTAAGTTACTCTAGATTCAAACTAATAAGTTTGTTTATATATCGAGATAGGGTCTGTTAAAAAATATGAATTCACTTGCTTTACATGTCAACATATAGGATTTAAGGGATATTTCATAGTTTTTTTTGTTGTTGTTTTTTTTCCTGAATAATTCTCAATAACTATAACACAGCTGATTGGTAATTTTAACACTACCTAATTCACAACTATAAAGATTTGAGTTACGATGTTTGAAGATGATCCATAACTAGAAACTGAATATTCTAGTTATGGATTAAGTTATTAGCTGTTAATTCCCCCTTAGTTCTGCTTAAACCATCTGCTGCTCAAAAACAACCTCATGGTACATTTAACTGTTAAATTGAAGGATTGTATCAATTGCTACGCCTGATATACATTCATAGTCTGAACATGTCTTTTATTAACAGTCATTAGTAAACAGATAACTCATTAAAATAAACACGGCTTTACTATTTTGGACATGTGAGATAATTGGGGATCTCAGGGTTATGAATATATTTTACCAGGGTCAGTTTCATGCTTTGTAGGCAAGCTACAGTCTAATATACTGGAATTAAGGCAAAAACATTAGATGAGATAGAAAATATATTTTGAGGATTTGAATATTGAGCATTAATCTTATTAGAGATTAGACATTTTTATGTATTGGCAAAGAATCCATCAGAGAATTAGAGCGAAAAATGACAACACAATAATGCAGATGCTGTGAGAAATGTTCAGTCATTGGCACTAACCAATGAAAAGAGACATGGAAAACAGGCGGTTATATCAGCGAGCAAAAAAACATCTTAAAATCTCATTTACCTTTAAACTAACATTTAACTGTGATTGCCAAATATCCTATTTGTTGTATCATTATTATTGTAAATAATGGTTTTTGTATAGGTAAGTGCCTGCTTTTTAAATAATGACATTTACAGACCTTACACAATATCATCTACTGCATTGCAGAAACAGATTTCACATCACATAGAGAAAAAAGTGGAATAAAGTTGCGTTGAAAACACACAAACTGTCATTTGCAGCTGATGGATGATTACTATGAAAATTGCAGCCAACTTTTCTTGGCCGTGTTGCTTGTGATTGTTCACGTTTTGGCTGAAATTCTCTGGTTTTTGTCTTGGAGGACAAGAAAAGCCTGCACCCAGTGGAGAATTACCAAGTTATTGCAACAAAGTCTCAGGAAATTAGATAAGTGTGTGATTGAAAATAGCCAAACACTAGATATCAAACTTTAAATTACAATAGCTTGTCAATATATTCTTGGAACAAAGCTCTTCTGTGTTGGAGCCAACCGTTTACTGAGAAATTCAGAGCAACTTCTTGCATCTGAGAATCTTCCCAGAGAGACATAGATTACATTTTGGATTTCAGCCAGAGCGTAGCAGTGGTTCATATTGGCAGAAAAAACTTCCTCAGATGCAACAAATTCTCGATTCAAATCAATTACAAAGTTCTGTTTTCTGTCTTCCTTCAGGAGTGGAACTGCTGGCTTTGTACAACAACCCGTCGGTCCGAGAGGGCCAGGTGAAATACTACACTGTCAAAGTGCCTCTGCGGGTTCAAAGCTATGAAGAAGGCATCAAAGGTGTGGAGGCCAACTGGTTGGATCACATGACCCAACACTTCAACAATGGCGCCTCGCTGGTTGACGGATATTTCTACCTGGGCAACGGGAACGGTATTGATTTTAATTTTAAGAACAAAAAACCCAATTGTGTCCCTTTATTTCTGAAAACAGTCAAGATCTCTGTCAAGACCTCCGGTTGTCTCTGGAAGTCCACACTGTAGCTGGTTTTTCATTGTTTTTTGACCAGGTTGCCCTATTTCCTTTCACTGAAGTACCAGTAAAAATGTCAAAACAGATTCTAAACTCACACCAGCCTCCATGATATTAAAAGCCAGAGGCAAGAGGTTATGAACCCTAACTGGTGTGCCAATAATTATGCGTTAGCTGACATTCGTTTTTCTCTAGAAAACAAATCAGAAATGTCATATTCATATAAGCTGTTTGCCTTGTTTTGGTTGGATTAGTGGTTTAGTCATTCAGGATTGGTCACAAAATTTCTCTATTTACTTTTCAGAGGGCTTCTGTAATATTATTGAACAGAGTTCATCAAAATTTTGACCATAAACTTAAAAGTCTTCAATTTACTTTTTTTTGGATGACTGCACAACTGATGTCTTAGTGTAAATTGTTCTTTTGTGCTGAAGTGAATCCAGTCCAGTGGAGTTTACAAACTGACAAATCTCCCCAAATAAAAGAAGGATTATTCAGAAATTACATACAGACCTTGTAGAAAATAATGCAGCTGAATTTGGATAACTAATGGTTATTTGTTGTCTAAATTACAGAGGAATCCCGCTTATTTACAGTTCAGTATTTGCAGATTCACCTATTTGTGGGTTTTTCTGTGAAATATAACTTCGAATTACTTCCAGAAATTATTTGCACAAACTTTTTTTTGTTGAGAATTATTTAAAACATTTGAAAGAAGATTCAGCTTGAGGAGCTGAAATTCCTATTTGAAGTTGCTTAACTGGCCAATCAGACAGTTTTGCTAGGACTGTTTATTCAGTGTGTATTAGTGCAAAAAATAAGTTATAATCGGTGTGTAAGCTATGGAAATAGGGAGTTATAACACATATTGTGTTTGCTTAATGTTCTGAAGAATTATTGGAGAGGATCTCAAGTATTTACATATTACCCTGATTCCACTGTGTTCACAATACAGAGCAGATGCATTTTGGAAATCTGCACAACATCCAACACACAAACACAATCTATTTGTTTTTATTAAGCAATAACTAATTTATCACTGGTTGATAGAAGCTAATAAATCTGCTGCTGTTCTTCCATCTGATTCCTGAAAGTTAAATGTATAGATTTTTTTAAACTTAATTCTGAGTTAGAGCACCCTTTATAATTCTTGGCACTCTTCCCAGCAGCATGCAAACTATGCCTGGATGTTTTTCTAAAAACAGTGACGTGAAGCATATCCTGGCAATGCTAATGGCCGACATGTTTGATTGGTTGTAGTTGACACTAGTGACTTATGTGCAAGGAGTGATAAATGTCCTTCAAGCCCCAGCTCATCCTGTCATCAGCATCTAAAACAGATTTACACAGACTCTCTGAAATATGGAGCAAAGTGTATTCCTTATAAATCAATTATGCTTCACTGAATTCAATTTATTGTTCAATTTTTATTTTGGCTCTAAACATAACAGAAACAACGTTATAATAATAAAAAAAAAGCACTAACATTGTTACGTTATTATGACATATTTCCCTTTCTGAGCATAATGTCATTTTGCGTCTCTTGTCTCCCTTTTGTCTCTTTTTGTCAATTTAGTGAGAGATATGGAGTAACACATACATGCAACATATAGCAATGTATAATGTTAACTAATAATTCTATCAACTATTTCTGCTCTTACTGTTCCCTTTGAAGGCTCTGTATCTTTTCTACTCCTCTAATATTTTAGCAGGCACTGCCATGGGGCTTCCCCCCCCCCCGTCTCAAAGCCTGGAGCCAAACTCAGCCCCTTCGTATCTGTAAAGATACGACTGGAGAGCATCTCAGGCTAGATGCTCTTCAGTCAAAGCGGGAAGCAAATGTAAAATTGTCCTATGCTGTTAAATGCTTATCTAAGTCATAGCACCTTTAAAGTAATTTTTTTTTCTTTCTATATTCTGACTGTTAAAGTTAATTTTATAAAAAGAAGAAAAAGTAAAATTAATAATGCCAATAAATGTGTTCAGGTTCTTTTATCCTATATAGAATAAATTACTTTTTTTTTTCTTTTTTTTTACTTTATCAATAATTGTTTTAAATGATCAATCTTGACTTTAGTTTATTCCAAAATCAAGCAGATCTTTTGAAATGCATTTTTTTCAGAGTCAAATAGAGGACGGTGTCCAATTTTAGGGGACGGTTGGGAACCATATTATTACTCTTACATCAGACCCCAGCAGCACTGACAGCAGAGAAATAAGCTGACAGTAAATACAAGGCAAAACTCATTAATCTGGAAAAACGAACGCTCCAGCAGCTCCGAAACAAAGATAATTAACCTGATAACAAATTGGTGCTTCCTTGCATATTTTATGTCCTGAAAAATGGAGTAATGAAGTGTATTATTATGATTACACATACAAGAGTCCTCTAACATTTTTTCGTCTTTCATATGGTGTTAAAATATGCAGAAAATCTCTGGATTATCAGCAGCATTTGCCACTATTGTGTTTTACTGATTATTACAACTGGATTTAGTTCACGGCTCAAAGTTTACCACTTTTAAAAATAGACAACTTTACTGGTGTAATTTTAGTTTTTTTTTGGGGATATTTGCTCTCCAGAGAGCAGCTGGCAGAATGACTTCAAAGCAGCAGCCTATTTGTTGTTAGCAGCTAATTACATCAAACAGCCGAGCAACTCAGGGCTTTTGAATCGGCTTCCATTCCTGCCATCTCCATATTTAGCAGATGAGTTTGTTAATTGATGATGGGGCTCTTGACATGATGCAAGGGACCATCTCAGCCTCATGAACATCAAGGACATGTTTGACAGCAAAGCGGCACTCTAAAGGACACGGACCGGCAGACTTATAGCTGGATGGGAGAAGCCAGTGACAGTCTTGATTTGCAGCAGAGAGAAAACAACTTGTCATGCTCTGATAAATACAAGAACTGTCTAATGAGTCATTTTGCTTTTTTAAGACCGACCTCTTTCTTGGATATTAGGTTTGATCGTGGGTGTCTGCCTTTCACTATACGTTTCAGGTCTGGGAAGAGGTTGGAAGACGGTTTTAGTTTTATCAGCTTCTTGTTGAAGATTTGTGTAATTTTTCTGTCCTTGTCTTCTTTTAATAGCCATGCTATTTTAGTTCAATGATAGAAAAAATGCGTATTTTTTTACATTTCTGTGCAGGACATAGAATACCACAGATTTGACCTTTCATATAAATGTACTTTCTTTTCTCCAAATCTCTTCACAATGTACTTGTGCAGCTTTTAGATTTAATCGCAACAACCTTTTATCCCGCTCAAGTAGCATCGATAGTTTTCTTACCTTTTTTAGTTTCTCTCAGGTCTGAAGAATATCTTTACAAAGCAAAAATTTAAAGAACATTTTCTTATTCTTTGTCTACAGTGACATGGATGATACATTTCCCATATCGTTTAATCAGTACCACATGATAAATCTCAGATCCTGAGAAAAGTTTAGAGTCCAAGAAAAACAGAAAAATATCCAGAATCAAAAGGAGGTTTTGTTTAACATAGTCGGTGACAGTTTTAGTCAAGTTGTTGAGATGATTTGTTTGCTTATATTTTCATAAATAACCAGTTCGATACATTTGTGTGCCATAACGTAGTTTAACTAAACCAGTTACCACAATTACTGTGCCTGTCCGTCCGGTTCTACCTGTTTGATACCTTCCATACACATACCCTCATCCATTCTAGCATTGATCTAAATTTAACAAAATGACCAGGTTGCTAATTTGCTGAATAATTTCAGCTTTGGGGATGGCGCCATTAGAACTAAGGAGCCTTAAGAAAACTCCTTTGGATTAGAAATTTCAAAGCTTCGTTTGCATTTTTTCCCAAACACTGACATTCTGCTAAACTTTGACTGCACCTACCAACACGTAATGAAATATTTAAACTGTTTGAAACACTGTGTTTAAAATAAATGTGTCTCTTGGTTATTCTCAGTGCAGCTGCTCTATAATGGTGAATCTTTGAGATAAGGATAATTCATGAGTTGAGAACACTTGAAGTTATTTTTCCCAAGGGTAACAACTGGAATGCTTTAAACATTTTACTTGTTAGAAGAAGCTTTAGCAATATTTCCCAACTATAAGCACCTATCTTCTTTAACTCTCTTTTTCCTCTGGTTTAGTTTGTTTTTTTTATGACAAATAGCAACAGGGAATGTGCGCAGCTCTGTAAGGGATCTCTTTTACAGGAACTTTAGGGATAAACGAGTGAGTGTCCTGATTTGGAGTATTTTTATGCTTATCCATCTGAGGATTTTACTACAAGAATGACTTGTAAGTATGTAGTAAAGTTGTCCCTCTATCCAGCTATGATGTTTATGCATCTGCTGAGGAGTCAACTGTTATGGTACAACATTTGCATCCACATATGGCTGCTGTGCTATCCACACAGGCAGTCCTGGTAAAAAAAAAAAAAATGTTGCAGTGTGATACACTAATGTTGCTTTTGAGTTTTCCAGAAAATGGCTCTTCTTTTGACTTAAATGGAAAGAAACGGGACTTCATCTTTTGCTTATTGAGGACATTTCTCCTGCAAACTAAAAATGTAGGTCCAAAATTCAGCCACAGCTCTATTCCTAACAACAAAAGCAGCACAGTTCTGCCAGACATGGACCTACACAAAATATATTGTAATATAACACAAGAATACATGTTTAGCCATCTAGTGATGGTTTATGTTAGAGGATAGAGGGAATATGGCTCCCACCCAGGGTGCCAGTCGGTCAGGGGATGGCATGAAAAGATTATGTGGCTTTTGCATTAATTCCATTGCCTAATCATGTCTAGTCACTAGAAACATTAAAGTTTGCATTTTAAAAGACTATTTCACTGTTCTGAATGGGATTTATTCAACAGTTTGAATGTTCAAATCTAAAATGGATTATCCTGCGCACCAGTTTTTTTGTTTTTTTTTGCTGTTGTTGTTTTGTTTTTTTTACAACTAAAGATTTAGTGAACTTTTCTCCTATGAGTAAATACAAAAATAGCATTTTTGGTACTTTTTTTGTCCCTGGGATAATCTCGAATAAAGGCAAAAAGCAAACTGTGGACTGGTTATGGCTGTGCTAATTAATTTAAATTTTAAAAGATAACCCCCTATGACACCTTTGGTGTCAGTCTTGCGGTAAACTAAAATCAAATTGAGATTCCCTTCACCATCATCCCACCCCTGCTGTCTTAATATATATCAATGTCGCTGAATATGACACAATTTGTAACTGCATATTAAATTCAGAAGAGAAATATCTACTCATAGCTAATATCTACTTAGATATTTTTACAGATGTAACAAAAATAAAAAGCATATTTTAAGTTCTAACCAATATTGTATACATGTATTTCATTTACGGATTCCTATCAGAGTAAAATTCAAGCAAACTTACTGATTTATTAGCATTTCTTGAAGGCAAGTAGCCTAAATATAGGACAATCGATAGCAGAAATATTGCATTTATTTTAAAATGCAACAAATTGACATAATTCAATGGTTCTAAGTGGCTATCTCGCTGTGCAATCAACATAATTTTATTTTTTTTCCTGTTCAAGCTGCCTGGCTGTGAGCCAACGGGAGGCATGACCAGTTTAGCTGTGCACTCACAATATTTTATAATCATGCTATTGTGATGCAGAGGCACTAAATTAGCAGCTGATTGATATTAATTATCCTTTCACCTCATAGCTTTTAAAACTTAAATTCTAAACTAACAATTATTTCACAGCACTCGAAAACTCTCAGATATATGCAGCTCTTGACTGCAGCGGCATGTGGAGTAATGGATGGTAGTAAAGGACAATTTGTAAGAATTGTATAGGGGTGAAATGTTTTATTTAGCATTTGATAGTAGAGTTATTTCAGCTTGTATGAAGTTGTTGATTAAAGAAATCTAACTTACAGATTTTTCTGTAAGTTATAAATGTTATAAAAAATTATAACATTTATTTTGTAATAATTTAAAACTTGTTGATGGCTAACAATTTTTAGGCTTCTGAGCTTGAAATAAGGCCATGTTTTGTCCCTGTTTTGCTAAAATCCTGTTATGGTTTTTAGTGTATTGCCACCAAAAGCCACAGCACATGATTTAAACCATATTTCATGTTTTTGTAGAGGGTTTGCCAATACTGCAGGAGGAGCGGGAAGCCAAATATTGTACATCAGGACAAGAAGAGTGTTCTCCAGAACTTGTCCACTCTTATCAAGAGAGATAAGAATTAAACGTGAAAATTTCTAAACCACTCATGTTTTCCTTCTTATAATTTATATTTAAAATAGCAATTTAGAGATTATCTGCCTTTTGTTATATTCACTATTCATGCTCCATTGCTCATGTTTCCTCCTGTAAACAGATGTACTCTTCAGTCTCTGACAGTCAGTCGTTCAGCATGGTCCAGAGACACATAAACAGATGAAAACATGCCGTATACCTGTAATCCTTTTAAAGACGAGTTACAATGGTGAGGTTCGGTTTGACAGCATGGCGGGCCATTGTTTGCATACCCATGTGTTTTGTGATGAGGGATTGCTCAGCAGAGCTGGATGTGACAGTGATATTGAATTTTTCAGATCCAGAGCTCCTTGCAGATCCAACTGTCACAGTGTATGCATCAGAGATTTAGCCTGCAGTCACAAAAAAAATACAGTTAGTGTGGAATAGCATCTAAATATGTACCCAGACAAAATAAATGCATGGTTAAAAAAAACAGATCAGCTTATGTTTACATTGCCTCACAATTGGGAGAACAGTAGAAGTTTGACAGTTTTTAAAAAAGCATTATGTTCGATTCTTTCTTCAGCCTTACTATAGAGGTTTTTAACCCAGTCATATGTCACCTTTATTTCATTTATTTTCTCCAAAATAAAATTTAGAATCTAAAAAGGCATTAAAATAGGAAGGCATGTGGCCATGGCGCCGGTTAGATGTAAATGCAAACAGAAGCAGGCATGCATGCATTCATATTTGTGTGGTAAATTGGACAGAGGCCTAAAGAACTCATTCTGCAAGACAGGACATGTCAGCTGGAAAAACACTGCATATGCATAACAAACATGCTGCTTATGCAAGGCAGACACAATGCCAAATAAAGCACTTTAAATAACATGATGAGTACTTTAATGCATATACATAATTTATCTCTGGAGCCATTCTGAATCTGTTATGCCTAAAATAGTTTTGCAGCAACTTCGTCATTACATAATTTAACAATTTTTTGAATAAGATGAATGAAACCCAGCATGTGCTGCTGTTTGAGAAATTCAGATCTATTTTTGTCACCATTATGGTGAATGTAAATTAATTGTAGACATAGTTAAAACCACAACAATGTTCATAGCTTTTCTTGAATGGCAGTCCTGTTTATTCTTTTTGCATACCAGCATTCCTTTTCTGGTGGCTAAATGTAGCTTAGCATCAAAATGAGATAAGATTATTTCTGAAATAGGCTTAATCTCACGAAATTGTAAATTAGCTACATCAGGAATGCAGGATGCTATATATAATGAGTTATCAGAATGAGCCACTCGACTGCAGCCTCTGCTGTCACAATAAATGCGACAACAATACTTCCAGGAAGTAGGTGGGTAGCACCGAGATACCTGCAGATTTTTGTAAAACAAAATTACAAACTTTTATATGCTCAGATTTACTCATATTTTCAGTCCTTCTTAGAGTACTTCATTATATACAAGTATAAACAAAAAAGAAAAATCGCAATAACTGTATTTTACATATTCCTAAATTGCTCAAAGTTTAAATATGGAGCCTACAAATCTGTAATCTCATAAAATCTGAAAACGCAAATGTTTTTCAATATTCTATTTTTCCATAATTACAAAGTCTTAAATGAAATGTAATTTTTTCTAGACATTTTCAGACTACATAGCAACCCTGAATAGATGAATAACAGAGGTTTCAACTGCTGCGCAAACAGGCCAGAACCTTTTTCTTTGGTAAGCATAAGCATTGACTGTTTTGTTGCCATGCTTGATACACATTCTTATTTTTAACTTATTAATGTTTCTCTATTACTGCATTTAGGCTTGATTTTTTCCACTGATAAAATTTAGGTTTTTTTTAGATTTGCTGTTTTTTCCTGTTTTGCAATGCTAGACCGGCTATTATAATTTGATTCAACTCAAGCTCCTTCTTAAATCTCAGCTGCAGACTATTTTACAGTTTTTTTCCCCCCATTTAGTCCACCCAGTTACAACCATGCAGATCAGCTTGTTTGGGGAAGGGAAGCAAATTCAAATTCACTCAAGTGAATAAAGTAAAACCTTTGAAAGGCTAAGAGCTTGTAGCAATATCTGGGGCCACCTTGGCTACAGAATTACTGCACAGTAACTGAGCTATCATGGTAATTCACTGTCAGGGATGTTTCATAAATAGAAGTGTGGATTTTCACTCTGAATGTCACAGGTTTTTACAATGAACTGTAACATAAAGGAAAAAAAACGGACACTTCTTTCCTGGAAATCTCATGAACAGGCTGTAATCTTTCAGTGGTGCATCAGCACTTTGGCAGGCACATATCTGACCAAGAGTCTCAGTACATTTGTGATCCTCTAATACTTCCAGCTTTACTCTATCAGTTGAGCAGAAAATTGAAACCAGTTAAGCTCACAGTATTCGTTTTCGGAAGTTTCTCTTTTGCTCTTCATTTGGTCTTCTTGAATTCAAGAGAAATCAGCCAAATAGCTCCCATTTTTAAGGCACCACTCCCTTTTCTTTTATCTTGCACTCTAAAATCTGCCTGACAACCCAAGGGTACCGCCTGCCAGCTGCCTAACATCAGGCTCCACAGGGAGGAGACACATCCAGTCCACACAAGTTAGACTCCCTCACCTCTTCCTCGCACTGTCCTGGCTGTGCATGTCCACTCAGCCTGTTTGAAATATAGATAAGCTGTCAGCGGCCGGTCTCCAGCTGTCTGAGGCAGTGGCTGGCACGCTTGTTGAAAACATGTCACCAGAGACGGCTTGGGGCAGGGTTACTCTCCAGCTTGCCAAAGGTCAACCGGGTTTTAGACTAAAAAATGAAAGAGGAACTGAGTGTGCAGGAACACAGTAAACCTAAAACATTTACCCAATCAAAATTTACTCCATATTTTAACACCTTGATCCACAGGTATAGTCATGGGAAAAACAAAGCACACTTAATGATTTAGCAGTTTGTTGAATCACCGACTTTATCAGCACTTGAGTTGTTTTCTGTCAGTGAAGCTATAGACTGACAAAGTCTCACATCATTGTCACTTGGTTATTTTGACTCGTATGATTTTCATCGAGGTTTTATTTCTGTAGTGCTCTTTGAGGCAGCACTATGGGATTTTGCTGAAGTTGAGGTCTGGACTTTCTTATTGAGACATTCTGTTGAAAATTAGGACTACAGTAGACCCCCAGTCAAATGCCATTGAAAAGCTGAAGACCTCTAAAAAAACTTAGAACTGCCTATTTTAGTAGCTCAAACACCAAATGTACCTTATGCATTAATATGCACAGTATAAACCATCTTAGCACTACAACTGAAGCTAACATCTATGGTCCTACTCAGTTCCACTCTTGGGATACCGTCAATCAGCGCCAAGGAAAATGAATGGCATTCCTGGATTTGTTGCATTGCAATTTTTAAGACACCCTCTATAAAAAAATTGTGAATAGGTGAAACCATCAACACCAACCCAAGAATAAGCAGGAGTTCACCGTAGCTGCTAATCAAACCACCATCTTTGTGCTTGAAACTTGCTATGAAGTGTTGGTGCTGACATAGTATATTAGGTTTTCTTTAAGACATAATTGTATGCAACGTCCCAACTTTAGTTTCATCTGTTCACAGCACAGAATTCCTGATTCGTTGAGATTTAACCTTACAAACCTAACACTAACATTTTTTTTTTTGGATGGATAGAAAATATGGCACTGGCATCCATCTAATGATGTCTGTTGCTATTTAAAGTGATTGAAAATAAGTTGTGTACAGTCATAAGTTCCTAAATTCAAGACTTTTTTATAGATCATATTAATCTTACTTTTCTTTTTAATAAAACCAAATATTCTGTGCCTCATTCTCATGGGAAATTTCTTGTGCACAATAAAGCTTTACTGAGATGCTTCGCATCACACAATTGTTTGATATAGAAAAAAGAATATCAAAACATAGATAAAAACATTGTGAATAAAGACTGCAGGAATCCTAAAAGATTGAAGGCAGTTGAAAAAAAACATATTAAAACTTGAACAGTTTGTTCCGAGATCGGATTGTTTAATTATTCAGTGGAGGAATAGATGGAAAAAGATATCAAAGCTTGAGGCAGTTCGTTTCACACTCATAGGCGCAATATTGTCTATGTGAAAGTAACAAGATGAATTCAAAGGATAAAATATGGAGAAAAAAAAAACATCTGAGAACAGAAAATAAATAATCTGCACAAAACTCTAGGTGTTTATAATCATTATATTTGTGGCTATTTTAACCTGTGGCAAACTGTCTGGTAATATCTACTCAGTACTGCAGTGTGGATTATTTACATAACATTTTATCTGTCTTAACAAAGTACAAAAGGATCTGCAGCCAATATTTGTGGACACTCTATTAATAATGTGCAGAAAAATTTTATTTATCTCACTTTAAAATAGGGATGGTGGCTATGACAATCACTTCTTAAAGGTATTAATCTCACACAGGTGCGCCTACAGGCGGTCGTCCCTCTGCAGCAAATTTGAAATTCCTGACTCATCAGACAATTTGATGACACATTTATTAGTCTGAGTGCTCCTGCATTAATGAGAGGGCATATTATTGGATGTTAAATACAAGATGGCATATGTGCATTTGCAAGACTGTGTGTGCAGCAGTTCGCAGAAGTATTTATACGTCTTGAACCTCATACCTTCTGTCGTTACAATCATAAACGTCTATGTATTTTGATGGGATTTTATTTGACGGAAGAACAAGATGTCCAAATTATGAAGAAAAAAGATACATGGTTTTATTATTTTATTTTGGCAATATATTTGTAACACCCTCCCTCCTTTTTCTGCTGCAATTACAGCTGTATGTCTTTAGGGGTGCAACTCCACCAGCTGTAGTTTTTTCCCTACCTTTCTTTACAGATTAGCTCAACCTAACAAGATTTTCAATTGGATTTGAAAGTTGAATTTGCATATTTATTTTTGTTGTAATTGTGATTTTAAGAATAATGTTTGCATATTGGCCTAAAACTCTAATTTGCTTCTATCTGACTACCTATTTGCATGTGCTTGCTGTCTCCAACACAGAAAGTAACAAACTTATAGTTTTCTTCCAACCATGGCTTTTTACTTGCAACTCTTTAGGAATCGCCAGATTTGTGGTGCAAAAGACTCTCCCACATGAGCTATAAATCTATGTAAATAACAATTCCCTCTACATTTTCATTTCTATTTGTAAAAGCTGTGAACAGAGTGCATTTTTTCTCTTCTTCCTTCCTTTGTGCTGATCTAATCACATAAAATCCACCCAAAATATGTTACAGTTTGCAGGTGCAATTTGACAAATGTGAAAAGCTAAAAAGTCTGAGTACTATACACACACATACACGCACACCTGCACACAAACAAACAGTTAAATAGTGAGGGACTACATCAGTGAAAATAGCTACAACAATTTCACCAGTTTTAAATGAAGGAGTTAGAGGATTTTTGCCACTAAAATGTGCATAAATTTAGTGGATTAACTTCATGAGGCCGTGGACCTGAAATCGATATGGAGTCATATTCAATAAATTAGAATACTATTAAAAAGTTAATTTCTTTCAGTGACTTAATCCATGAAGAAAAACACAGTATATAGATCAGTTACACACAGTCTGACATTTTCAAGCCTTTATTTCTGCCAATTATGAGGATTTTCTACTTAATGCTAATAAAAACATGACATTTAGGATTAGAATATTTTGTCAGGCCAATAAAAAATATTCTAATACAAATGTGAGCTTAATGAGAGGTGTGTTTAATATCTGCTTAAAGATTCTGCTTACATGTTGGTGAGGTATTTGGGACACACACACATTCTCACAACTTTTCCAACACCACCTAAATTTAGCCCTTTAGGAACCAAAGAGTTTGCATGTGTCAGCACATCTGTGGCTGCTGATTTCTGATGCCATGTGTCAGCTGCTGTCACCTTGCCACTCCACAGCAGTCCACTCTCTGCTGCTGCCTTTCCAACCAGTCCAATAGCTCCGACTCATTTGCATGCCTCGCCCTGCGACCTTGAGCATGTGAGTCACCGGGGATGGAGAACAGTTTTACTGAGAGCACATGGTGGTTTTTGCAAGTGTAAACAATTTATTCTCAGTCGGCCCGCCGGCTGCTCAGCTCAGCTCACAAGTCAATAGGCGCGAGATAATGTTTATTCGTGCACGCACCCGGTGGATTCCCCTGACAGACTGTGTGCCCCCCAGCAACCGGTTCCCATCTTCTCCTGCCTCTGTTTCGCCCCCTCGCCTCAGAGTCGGTGTGCATTATCACTGGAGACAAGGCTAAGCAGCGAGACAGGAACCGTGTGCTGATCTCACCTGAGTGATCCCTGTTGCGCTGGCAGGGAACCAACACCGATCCTCATTGCCTGACACTTTCCAAAACGGTCCCTTTACTAAATCTGCCTGGCAGGGAAGGCTGACAGTTTAGATAGGGAAGAAGAAGTTGGAGAGAAAAGAGGCAAAGAGGGCAGGAGGAGGTGAACACGGACAATGTCTGTATTTGAGGGAGCCAGTGGACGTCTGAGAGATGTCTTCAATTGAGCGTGCACAGGTCCTAAATGGGTTTTCAGTGAGGGAAGGAAATAAAAGAGTCTGTCATCCTGCGCTCTGCCTCTCCCTCTGTCTTCCTTCCCTATCTTCTCAGGCTCTCTAGCCACCTCTCATCCCTCTATTATTAAGGCTCGGTAATGAAATGTGGAGTGTCTCGTGTTGGTTCCCGGGCTCTGGCAAACTGTATTAGTGTGTAAATGGCGTGGTTGTAATGAGAAAGCACTCAGGCCAGCTGGGAGGACCGGACCTCGGCCCGTGGTTTGTGTGTGAGCGTGCACATCTGAGCCTGTGCATCAAATGAATAACAAGAGAGGTTTCTGAGGGGCCGCAGTGGTGTTTCTGTCCTGGTCGCCAATCCTGTGATTGTTAGGCTCCAACAGAACAGAGATGCTTCGAAAATCTATTTGGTCGGCAGCAAACAATTCAGCATCAATGTCAGTGATGCTAACCTCATTTTGGGCTTTTCTAAGGTGAAGAATGCAGGCGTCGCAAAGGTTTATCCCTTATGGACTGGCTTCATTAGATCTGTGGCTAATATCACTTAAATTTCTCCAAGGTTAGCTTTTCAGTCTTGATCATTCAGACGCACAGCAGCGCTTCTTTTAAATCATTTCCCCTGCAGGGTTCACCTTGATCCTGAGCTGTAATTAACCACCATGTCAATTGCTAATAGCTGCACAGCTTTAGGTTAAGTTGTCCATTTTTCTATATGTAGCCGTGCTTGTACATTCAGAATCAATGTCATGTCGGAAGAGTTTTTTCCACCTGACTGGTTTCCTTCCAGTATGCCCTTTATTAAGCTCCATCCATCTTCACATTAAGCAGTTTCCTTGTTCTTATTCAAGAAAGTGATCCCATTAGCATAACGGTACCACCAAAACCAGGGTTTTCCACATTAATTAAGCTTCTACAAGTTTTACATCTAAGATTCATTCGATGTTTGATCTAATCTGACCAGAGAACCTTCTCCCTACATGGTTTGCAGCAGCTATTAAGCAAGACCTTCTTTCACCAATGACTGTCTATATTTAAAGTTTATTTTCAGGTGATTAATGTAGGCATAACATAGTAATTTTTCCAACATAGATTAGGGCTGGGCGATGTATCGAGTATACTTGATGAATCGAGATATTTTCACGTCACGATAGTTAAAATGGCTATATCGCAACCACCGCGTATAAATTGTCGTTCAAATAATAAACTTTAGCCGTCAAATTCACTGCGACTATGGTTTATCCGACACCCTATGAATGCATCACTAGTCCCTTCCCCCTCCCAACCTGAAAATTTTCTACCAATCACGCTGCGCGGAGAAAACAAACAACATGCGAGAGTTTGAGGCGAGCGGCTGAATGAGACGGTAACTGAAGAGGAATCGGATGAACTCGTTCAGTTCCGAAGAGAAACAGCGCTGGATCAATAGTTTGGAAGTGGTTTGGATTTTATATGGAGGATGTCGAACAAAATTAGGTAATTTGAGAAACATGTTATAAAACTATTGCGACAAAAGTTTGTACCACAAATTTATTTCACCGCCTAATCAGACTGTTCTTTTACGTGCCGTTTACAGCCGCTCTGCCGCGGCAGAACTATTTCGGTAAAGTAAAACCTGGAGATGCGGGTATGATTCGTTTAGTGATATGCAAAGGGAATAGTAACTCAAAACCACTCATTCTTTGTTCTTTTCTCTGTCGGCTTTACGATACAGTTGCCATAGCAACTGACAACAACCCAACTTTACGTATTAGGATTCAGAACCATAAACACTCAAACATTAACCCCCACATAGAACATAACATTCAGCTCGTTACAGTTTTATGCTTTTAGGATTTATGTGTATTTTGCTTGTATTAATAAGTGATGATTGTGGTAGATTAGCCACCGCTGCTATTAGCCACTAACACATGATTGATTAGCTAATTTAAACACCTGCTTTACTG
>CAEGAE010097318.1:0-22554 GCA_903067095.1 Girardinus metallicus
TATAACGTTATATAGGTTAAGTGCTATGGACTTTGATTGTTTTATAGTGCACATTTAAAATTGGCCATAAAATAAAAATATCAGCTTTACAAACAAAGCAGCATCCAGAAAAGAAAACTAACTAACGAAGTACTTTGTCTTAAGAATGTTACAATAAATAAATAAAA
The DNA here is from genome assembly GCA_903067095.1 of Girardinus metallicus. Taxonomy (NCBI): domain Eukaryota; kingdom Metazoa; phylum Chordata; class Actinopteri; order Cyprinodontiformes; family Poeciliidae; genus Girardinus; species Girardinus metallicus. Next base: position 168 of record CAEGAE010097318.1, read on the forward strand.
AGTTCATCTGAAAGCACTTGCAATCCACAAAGAAGTACTAGTAATAAATGTGAATAAACCTACTACATTCATGAAACAACAACAAGTGCCTGAAGTTTTAGGTTATGTATGACAGGCATTGACTTGCATAAACCATTACTAAATGGAATATAAATATGTCAAGAAAAATGTAATTGCTACTCATATCAACAAAGCAATTGTCGTTTCTCGCAGTGATGAATCTGAAGTGGAACAGCAGTTGTTAATAGATTAGGGTGACTAAATACAACCGCTGCCTCGTCTGTCTTTTCTGTTGAAAGAGGAAGTTAAAGTCTGATTGCACAAGCTGGCACCAGACAACGCAAGACGATACAAAAACAAAAGTAAGTAACTCACTCAATTGGCAAAATTAGCAGAAGATCACGGAACAATGCAAAACAATTCACAAGGATTGTGAAATTAGGCTCGTCTTTTCATGTACACCTCTGTGTGAATTTCTGACCACACACTTATTACTCACCAAAGTATCAGGTTATGAGTTCACAACATATTCTGAACACAATTTTCTCCAAGGACACAACAAATACAAAAATAAACAAACTGGCAGAAAACGCAGTTTTAGAACACTTAAAACACTACATTTTCTGCAAAACTGACTTGCAAAAGTACTAATACCCCTTGCACTTCAAACAAATTCAATGCATTCTATTGAGTTTTTAAATAAAATGTTAGACTTTATGTTAGACCAACATAAAGTCCTGCGTAATTTTGAAATTACAGAAAATAATGACTAGTGTGGATTTATATTCAGCCTTGCAGAATTTGTAGAACCACATTTTGCTACAGTTACAGGTGCAACGTCTTGTGATCCGCTCAATACTCTGCTTCATGTTGATTCCTGCGACTACTTTACTCTTGTCTCTGATTAATGCTCCTCTTGTTAATTTAAGTGGGCGTCACACACATGATCAAAGCTTAGGCTATAAAATGCATTAAGGTTTGCAGTGGAATGCGACAACAATGTTCAGGGGTGTGAATACTTTAGCAAGGCACTGTAAGCTAATTACACAAAGTTTAAAGCAACATGAGACTGACTTTGGAAGGCGGTTGTGTTAGATTTCTGGCTACCCGACAGATTCTTAAATCAATTAATGAGGTTAACGTTTAAATGTTTGCATGTAAATAATATTAAAAAAAATATTTATAATCTTATTTTGTTAAGGGATGACTTATAATTTGTTTTTTTTTTTTAATAATTGGCTATTAAAATAATTCATAGAGCAGTATCACAATCTATTATTCTCATAAATATAGTCTCTGTTTGAATTCAGCTTTACGTTTTGGCATGAAATGTGCAACTAGAACGTCTTTATCCTAAAATATTAAGTGCACTCGGATCGACACAGTTCTCATAGTGCTGACAGGACAAACACCACAGAGGATAGTCCGTAAGGCTCATAGCAGCAAACCTGTGAATGTAAAGGCCTTGTGTAGGTTGTGGTATATGGATTCATATGTGTTATACTGTTGTGCTACTACAGCCGACTCTTCTTTACATGGAAGGAAAGGAGGACGAAAGCAACAATCACTTGTTTTCTATAAGCATCTGCACTTTGCACACCAGATCTCTGGCCAGGGTCAAAATCTGCTTGATGTTGTGGTGCTCAGCCATCTCTGAAAGACAAAAACAAAGAGTGGGACGTCAAAGCTTTGAATAGCCACTTATTAACAGTACCCAAAGGCCTTTCCCTCACTCTCTCAAGATTTTAGTTGGTTTAATAGAGCAGAGCTTGTTCTGGGTAAATGTTTGCATGAGAGTGTAGTTGGATTACACACACTGGGATGAATTACATCAATGGGTCACTGTGTAATTACACCCAGCTGTTGATAAAACAAAAGTTTAACTGAAAATCTGATTTTAAACTGGAAAACTGCAATTTTCAAAACCAAATTAGGGTAAGGTGAAGTTGTCATGATTTAACTCTAGAAATCAGCAGAAAGAGCAACAACCCAAATATGAATAAATTTGGGCTGCACAGATAAAAGACATTTAAACGACGTAGAGAGCCAGAAAATCTACCATCTTGCAAAAGGTAGACTTGTAAAATCAAGTTAGTGATTCTGATTTTCTTTATTTTGGCCAATAATCTGCAGGGAAAAAGAGATAAACAAAAAAGCAGAGCATAATTTTATAACCTCTAACGTTTGCCTGGGAAACGGTTCAACCTCTGGACAAACTTCCCCATGTCTCAGAAATCTTCACAGATTCAAATCAGACTGATGATCTGCTGACTGACGCCTGTTTTCCTGTTTGGCAAATCAACTCAGCTAATCAAACATCATCAGCAGCATCATGTTTTTCGTCAGCAAGCAGAATGGAAGCAAGCTGAGCCTCGACAGTAACAAGGTGAGAAATGTGGATGAGACTCTTACATGTGTTGTGAGTCGTCTTACTGTCTAAGCAAATCAATCTAAGCCTCGTTTGGTTTTACGCTGTGAAAAAATATATTTATATCGTATTTCTATATATAGTTTTTCTATCTTTTTCTTTACTTGCAGTGATATGGTTAGATTATTAGAATAAATGTATTAGAGAAGAATAATGTAACAAACAGTTTTCAAAAGATAATTATGTCATCCGAACCAACCAAAGGCAAAAATGTTATTGCTCTTCTTTTTAAATCATGAATTAATTTTTGTTTTAAAAAAGCAGAAAATCCAAAAGGTTAATATCCAACAATTCATGAAACAAGCAAAATGAAGCTTTTGGTGTGACCTAGTCAAATTCCTGAATCAAATCTGACTGAGATGCTTCAGCATGATCTTAAATGGGTCGTTTATGTTTAAAAACCATTCAATGGGGATGAGTTGAAACAATTTAGCAAAAGTGTGTGAGAGAGTCGAATTTTCTGCACACCGATGTAAAACTCGTTTATTGTACATGCCAGATAACAGTTCATGTCGCCAAGAGTGAAACAACAAGTTATTAGGTTAGTGGAGAAATTACGTCTTCACATGATGCCAGGCTGATTCTGGCACCATAATTGGAACTGTCACTAAGAACCGCCTTTTGTATTTACTAAGGTTGATAACATGAAACACGTAAGAGTGGCAAAAAATACAAAACAGAAGAAATCTGTGAGGGGACAAATTTGTAATGAGCAGGGAGTCATTTCTGTGCAGGATTAACAGCATGTATGAAGTAAAAGCTCTACTGACACAAATAATGTTCCTGTATTAGATGTCCATAGACATCTACTATCTCAAAGCACAGTAGTAGTGGGAAAGGATGTCAGGTTTGGGAAGATCAAGGTTTCATTTTTATATTTTTGCACACTATGATCTTTAGCATTTACTGAAATGATATGTAACGAGTTCGAAGAGGCTGGGGAGAGTCAGCTGAGGACTTGGTCCTCAATTAGAAAAAGGTTTATTGCTCTGTCCAGGTGGGAAGTAATACCAGCGCTGTACTGGTCTGATTTGATGACCAAAGCCAAAGAAGCTGAGCTCAAACTTAAACTCTAAAAACCCCAAATTCATTACAAATGTATTTAGTTTTTGGTTTGTTTCCTTTACCTACATTTTTGTTATTTTTAACAAAGTTGATTGCACTGCAAGGGGCATGTGTAAAGAACATTAGCTACAACGTGATGAGCTTTACCATTGAAGAACTTGATGATGTCTGTGAAGTCCATGTTGTTCTCCAGGATGATGTCCCTGTATACCTCCACCAGAGCAAGGGCAATGAAGAGCACAAAGTGACTTGATGAGGCATACTTGGCGGCCCAAATGGTTTCCCAGACAGCAAACACGTCATCATAAACCAGCTCTGGACAGAAAGCACAAAGAAACAGAAGTTTGGCATTTTTGTTCAGAGTTTTATCCATTTCTTTATTCCGTTTACCCGATTAACCTTTTATACTCACGATTGCTCCAATTACTTTATTTTTTTTACTCTACTTGTGTTATTTAATTTGTGTTACTTATTCATTTTACCTTTAACTGCACTTGCTCAACTTCAGCAAATATTTGATTAAAAGCAGAAAAAGCTCCAATCACTTCTTTGACGCTTCTCTGCTTCTAATAGGCGCCGACTCTTTTAGCCTGAGCCGTTACATCACCTCGTTTGAAGTCGAGCAGAAACCAGCGGTAGCAGAAGTAGAAGTGGGTGTAGTCTCCGTTCTGGTGCATGAGCTCAAACAGCTCAGAATCCAGGATCTAAAGTTGGAAAGAAAGAGGGAAAAAAAAAAACGCTAGGCGATGATTGGATTCGCTGGCTGTTATAGGACTCTATTATAAAACTCTAGCTGCGTCACCTGGATTAGAGAGCGCATGTTCGCAAAGTGAGTATCCATGGCTCCTCCGTGTGGAAAGTTCTGATTCATTCTCTGCATAAGTTTACTGAAACAGCTGAAAGCTTTGGCCTCTGAGAGGAGGACACGGAGAGGGAAAGTGAGATTGCCACGTCTCTATTGCAGCTCAGAATATCACTGTAAAAATACATCAGATAAGTGGGAGCAGGGAGGAGAGTTTTGACTCACCGTCATCGAGAATGACTAAAAGAGGAGCCAGCAGGTCACACATTCCCTGTACGTATCCGATGTCCAGGTGCCTCCAGATGTAGCTGTGAATATGCAGCATAGAGAGCTGACCTTAACCCCGTGTGACTGCTTCTTACTCTGACTCACACTCTCTCTGCAGATTTAGAGACATTCTGCAGACTGCTACTCTGACACTGGAGACAAGCGTTTCAAAAACGACATCCATCATTCAACAAGTCAATGAGGTTTGTGGTTGAAACTGAGTCTCAAAGCAAATAGCTGGAAATATAAAACTTTTACACTTTAAGAGAGAGCAAACTTGCAAACTTCGTCCCATTTTCTCATGGTGCAACAGCAAACTTCACTCTATGTAATAGTGCAAAATAAAGCAGGGAATAATTGTGAAGGGGAAGGAAAACTGTGCAAAGTTTTACAAATATTTTGGTACCCTGAGTTGTTTTTCCACCACTCTTCTTGTGTTTTAACAGTTAACGGTTTCATAAATCTTAAATTACATTATAAATAATAAAGTCTGAATTTAAAATATTGACGACGCATGTTGTTGAAATGAAGAACTAAATCCTTAAAAGAGAATTAAGTTGCCAAGCAATGTTTACTGAACATGCAATACTTGTTGGAAAACTTGTTTTCAACAGAAAAAACTTCCTAAACGGACTATTTTGTTTTTGTCAGTCAGATAAGTTCAAATGACTGAGCTTCATATGCATGTGGGAAAGCATTGCTGTAATCTACTATTCGATTATTCCCCTGCAGGGGGCGCTGTTTCACCTGCACATGACGTTGCGCAGCTTCTCCAGGTTGGCTGGAGTGAAATACCAGTAATTCCTGTCACACCGCTGGACGTCTTTCTCAATGCGGTGCAGATTTAGTGTGTATAAATCCAAAAGCTCTTGCTGTAACAAATATAATTATGACAGTAAATAAAATCAACTTAATATCTGGTCGACTTATATCGCAACAAATCAGTGGTTATCAAATTATTTCAAGCTGGAGGTTTCTTTAAAATTCCCTCCTCAGTGCTGCCTGAACTCAATTTGAGAACCACTGCTGCGAATAAATGTAGACTCGTAAAGATGGTGTGCATACAGAGTAAGGGCTCCCAGTTGCTCCCTGAGAGGCCACTTCATTCTTTGTGTTTTCATCGGCTGGAAGAGAATCGAAGGGAGGGTAAAGGCTCTCCATCTCCGGCTCCGACAGGATGGACTCTGTTCCTTCGGGACTGAGCTTTTCTACCTCCTGCCTCAGATCTGCAGGAGTTGTTGAATCCTCAGAGAAGGACGAAGTCTCGCAGTGACCTCTCCTGCTCCAGGGTGCCATGGAAACCTTAGCCTTGGGGATCTCCTCCATTTCTATGGCTGAAGGAGACTCATCAGACTCGGTCAAAGCCTGGGTCTCGTCTTTCTGAGACAAGCTGTGAACTCCTCCCGATATCGAGGCACCCAGAATCTGTTCCTCCTCACATTCCTTAAGACTTTTTGATTTTTCTTTATCTTGAGAAAATTTCACGGTTGTGTTTAATTTTTCCATATCTTTAATCGGTGTCACGTTTTTTTCTTTGTGTTTGGAAGCTTCCTCAGACTTCGGTGGATGTTTCTGAGGACTTTCTTTAATGTTCATTTTTGGGTCTTTATCTTCAAAATTTGCTCCATCCTTTTTCACATTTCCAGACTTTGTGCTGTCCTGTGTTTCAGGTTTCAATTTGGCTCCCTCTTTATCTGTGCTGTCAAATGTTTTCTCCTCCTCCCCTTTGTCCTTCTCTTCACACGCCACCTGACTTTCGATTGTCAACGCTTCAGCCTCTCCCACCGCAGCTTTGGCGGCGCTCTGCGACATCGGAGGCGCAGCTGTGGATCTCTGGGACGCATCAGGTGCGGAGCTGTCCTCTGTGCTGAAGGAGCCGTCTGAAAGGCCAGAGGTGACAGAGAAGTTTCGTGAGGAAGGATGGCCAGAGTCGGGAGAGCTTGACTCGTTTTGCACAGCTCCGTTGGGCATCTTCGGCAACTGTTTGGCCTCTTCAGTCTTGGACTCCGACTCGGGCTGGTCCAGCTCCTCTACGGACTCAAACACCTGAAAGAACAAGCCAAAGGGAAGCAGACTACTCCAGGGGAAGGGATGGGAGGATGTGAAGAACTAGCAGGAAGGAGAATGCAAAACATTGGTTCAGAATGTCTAGATTAAGTAGTTTAGGCATTTACACTATGTGCAACAGTTTCTGGTAGAGTTTTCAAGAAGCCAGACTTTTTGTGATCTTTTAAAATGGTTTTCTAGGTTAAAAAAAAATAGAAAAAAGATTTATTTCACTTTCTTTAGTCCTTTTTCACTTATTTTCTCTCCAGTGCTTATTGTAATTAATAAAAGCATACTGCTTAAAATAGAGAAAAGTGGGCAATGAAGGTGTCTCGAGGCTAAAAACCATCTACAGGATATTAGCATCTGATAATCATGTCCCAAAGAAAAGAAAAAAGCTCTTACTCGGTCACCCTTCAGTTGATCAATTCTTTATTCAGTCAATAGCACGTCAGGCATCACCTTGTTAATGGTAAAATATTATTATATATCCATCAAGAAATTGTAATTCGTCCATTTTCAGCTCGACTGGTGACAAGACAAAACTCTAATATCTAAATTTTCCCTGATCGGTGACTGCACCACTACGTGATTAATAAGACTGCACTGGAAAAAAGTGCTTGATTGTAAATCTCAGGTTTAAAGTAAGCATTCACGTTCTCTAACCAATGCAAAAAGAGAGAACCTATTGTTTTCCTGTGACAATGGCTGCTCACGGCAGGCGGACCTAGACAAACTTTACAAAAAGTAAAGCTTGACCACAAAACTGCGATTGGTGCATTACTGATTTAACAGTCACATTCACTCAAACAAGTGGTCACACGTCTTTGGGTTCAGTTTCTTACCCAAAGACATTTAAACGTGGAAAAACTCATTGCCTCCCACTAAGAGAATCACTTTTCTCCACTGAGAAGATTCTCTTGTCACCCCAGTCACTCTGTTATCTTTGGTATTTTTCACAAATGAACCTAAATATACAAGACAACCCGTTAATGCCTATGTGATCACATGCAACAAGCAACCTAAAAATCCAAGTTGCCCTTTAACATGCAACCACAACACTGGTTCATCTCTCAGTAAATGGGCTCCAGAAACAAACGTTACAGAAATAAAAGTTCCTCCAGAAGAAAAGCTTCATCAAGGACGTTTTAAAAGAACACAAAAAGTAAAGTCTGCCTCTGAGAATGATGATCTGTGCAGAATAAATGTAAAGTTTGTATTTAGCTTCTGTGTGAACAGAGTCAACAGAGGAAATGACTGACTTGGTTTTGGATACCTGTGTGCTGCTGCTGGAATCACTCTGGAGGCGAGCCAGACTCTCTCTGTCTGAGCTGTGAGATGAATGAGACTGGAATAAAGGTCCACAGGAAAAATGGTCATTTCTATGTTCTTAAAATCCACAAAAGAATTTAAAAAGCATTTTCTTTTCTCTTACGTACAAAACCCTCTAGAATGTAAAAGGAGTACTTGTTCCTTGTTTTATGTGTATGCAAAATAAGTAAAACCATGTAGGTTAAAGGAGGTGGACTTTTGTTGGGGTTTTTTTGCCTCATGAAAAAATATATAAAGCTCTCAGAGGAATTTTTTTTTTCCCATGCTTGAAATTCTAGAATTTATTGGGGATTGATTTTCTTTTTACGTATTTACAAATTGTGTTAAACCAGAATATTTAGAGAGGCATATTTTCCTTTTACAAAAAGTGCAAAGTGCTTTGCATGTTTTGAAGGGAGAGTGTTTATTTTAATGTCCATAATCAAGATGTCAACTCTACCATCTAGATTAAAGTATTTTTGCTTCATATGCTTACAAAATAATATGCACACCAAAATATAGTGAAAAAGCCTCTTCGCCCTTTGCTACATGGGTATTTATACCAAAAAGCATAGTATTGTGTATGGTTAACTCCTCATTAATTACGTAAATAAAATGTCATAAACCTGCTAAACTTTCAACTTTAGCTATTCATGAGTCATACTCTAATATAGCCTTTTATCTGAAGAGCCCTTGTTATTATTTATATTTATTATGGTTGTGATTTTCATTTGTACCATAAATAATCAAGTAGATTATTTACCCCTAAACAAATCGGTTTTAGCTCTGAGTGACTTCCTGTTCAGAGATAATATCTACTGGAGTCGTATAGCCAGAAACTTACAGCAAAGCTATAAGCAGGATATAAAAAATGACCAGCAACCTTTCTTTTAAACTGTGAATAAATGTTTTTTTTTTTTTACTGCTTTACCTCGTTGCTCACAGTGGAGTCATGATGGGTCATCCTCTGACTGGAGCTGTCCACGCTCGCCACAGAGGAGCACTTTGCCAAAGCGGCAGCGTGCTGCTCCTTCTCTCGCTCGCGGACAACCTCTTCACATGCCAACCACTCGCTCATGGTCTGCTCGTAGGAAGCCTGCATTTGTTCATCCACCTAGTGCCGAAGAGTGAGCAGTCAAGTGTCAGTGGTGTTGGTGCAGAAGGCCTCCGAAGGGATGGAGTAACAGAGGAGCAGCTAACCTCCCTCCTGTCATCCTCTGACGTCCCAAACTGGTAATGACCCAGCAGGAAAGGCCACACCTCTTTACGCAGCGAGGGATCCACGCCGCCGAAGTAGACCAAACGGAGCAGCTCCTGCTCTTTGTAGGCCTAACGAAAAGCAGCACAAGCCTTTGATCGACCCGGGGCTTGCCTTTTGATCAGTTCTATTATCTTCTTTATTAAAAATGACAATGATCTCCCACACACACCTTAATGTGCCAAAACAACACCGGCTGCCTCAGTAATGATCAAAGCTCGCATTCAATTATTCATGATAAAGCAATGTTTTAATGTTTTGAAATGAGCCAGGGTATATCGCTGACCCCTCATAAATTTGATTAATATCTTCATAAACTTCAGAAGTGGTGTTTAGGTGTAATTTACAAGGCCATTAGTCAGGCTTCATAAGACCGGCAGCGTGAGCCGCATCACTAGCAGGCTGAGCGGGAGGCAGAGGAGATGCTGAGATTACATGTGGATGCGTGTGTGAGCATGCGGAGAGCCTTCTGTCTGCAGTTAAAGTCAAAGCATGTGTCATGGTGCTTACGGTGCAGTCCTTAAGAAATGTCTGCCAAACGTCTGTGGTGAGCCCCCCAGAGGCTTCGCAGGGCGCGTTGGGCGCCACGATGGTGTGGTTGACGAGGGCGGAGAGATGCGTACGCACGGTGGACAGGTGGCGGCAGTACGCCAGCCCTGTTCGAAGAGACGGCTAATCAATTAATCCAAACGCAACAGATGACAGTGAATGTGAGCTGATAATATTCAATACGGCATTTCGTACATCCATAAAACGCCCTGGAGATGATCTGATATTTCATGTTGTCACACAGGAGCTTCAGAGGACTCCTGCAGAAAGACACAGCATGATTTTACCTAAGCTACAGCGCCTTTGCAAAAGTATTCATACCACTTGAAATTATAAATATCTGGTCAAATGATAATATATTTTTGGTGCATTTGATGTGATAGATGGGAAACGATGCAGGGTAAATGAGATGACTGCAGAATTACCTTTGGGTGTGATTACAGCCAGAAGATGTTTGGGGCTGTCGCTTACATTTTTGCTAATATACAGACATTTCAGTCTATCATGTTTTTATTAAATAGCTCTAACAATCAAATTGGAATAGCATTTGGTCTAGGGCAGCATGATTTTAGGAAAACATCACTTTGCACTAATATTGGTAAATATCGAATCGACCATAAAACCTGCAATCAACCCAGACTTCCTCAGTGTTCACTTGCCCCCCTGCATCTCACCACAGTCTGTACCAAATTTTGAGAGTTCAGTATATTACTGAAAATTAGAGTTTTAATACATGACAACCAAAGTACCATTGCCAACCAAACACTGCATCTAGGCAATCCTTTGTGATATTCCATGGTTGATGTAAGATGAATAAATGTAGAGAAAATGGCCTGCTTTACTTGTTTAACCATGTACCATGTCCTTTCCATTCCCCAGTCATGCACTGGTTTGTGTTGGTCTTCCACAGTAAATTACAAAAATATACTCAAATGTGTTGTTGTAATGTGAGAAAATGTGAAAATATTCATGGAGTATAAATATTGTAGTCTGAACCCAGCACTCTTCTTCTACAAAACTATGATTAAGCTGCCATTCTGATTTTTTTAATATATTTTCCATAATACATCATACACTATCTCTGATATACAGCTTATTACAAGGTTCAGGCTGACCTTTTTTAAAATGATAAACTATTATTTGCAAAGCAGCTCGTCTCTTTTTTCTGCCACGGTTATCAGCTAATTTACCCCAAACTCTTCTAATTCCAGTCAGCCAAATGTCACATCATTTTCCTGTGGGTCGTCTCAATGTTTTTGTATCTGTCTTCCATCTCCAGTTTTCTTGGTGTTATTAGAAAAGCTACCTGTGTAGATTAATGGCTTGTGTTTTTCTCTCACCTCTCATAGTTGCATCCTTTGCGTGCGGCGCCGTCGGAGAAGTTCCCCTTGGAGCAGGATGAACACGAAGACTTCCTGAGACTGGGCTGCCACAGGGCGGCTCCGTGATCCATCAGATCTGGAGGAGGCACTGCGTGCAAAACCACACACACACAACCTCATTATCACTTTAAAAGAGGCGCACTTCGAAGGCTTTCAGGAGCAATTACATTAGCACAGAGACGATTGTAAAAAACTTCGGCACAAGCAGAATAATGCAGATCAGCTGCGACCTGCTTAAAGCACTTCAAAGGATTGTTCATCAGCGATTCATTCCTGCTTGAGTGATGACACAAAAACTTTTATATTACCAGAGATTAATAAACAATTCGAAAGCATGAAGGCGCCACACAGTAGATGTTTGATCATGGGGAAAAAGAAAACATTTTGCAGTTCAAAAGCCAAACTCAGAGATCCTACACATTTTCAAAATCCAAATTCAATACTTTTCAGGCAATTTTTGATTTTTTTGGATGGATGGATGGACGGATGGATGGATGGGTGGATGGATGGACGGGTGGATGGATGGACAGATGGATGGATGGATGGATGGGTGGATGGATGGGTGGATGGATGGGTGGATGGACTGTGTAGGAAGCCTGCATATTTGACCAATCAGCCCCCAGCTGGTGTCTGAAAGGTTAACTGCATTGAGATGTGGTTAGGAAGGCACGGCACAAGATGCTTTAATATCGCCGCACATCAATACGATTTGCCAGAGGTGCACTTTAGACCAGAAGGGAATGAGACGTGAGGAATTAAAAGGAGGAAAGCTGACAGACAGACTGACGAGCCCATGTGTGACAGTGTTACAGCTGCTTTCTGTGAGTGAGGGGGATTCTCGCTGACAGCTGCAGCACCTCCTGGGTGCTGCCAGAGTCCCTGTTCGGGAGGCGGACTGTCCACTCAGTTCAAGGGGAAGAGAAAAAATCAGATGGGGGCGGTGGGAGACAGTCACTGTAACAAACAAGGAGCAACATTTTCATTTCAACGCAAGAATCTCAAATCGGTTTGCCTCTGCGAAAAGGGAGAAACTCACCAAAATCAGACTGGCTGTTTGGAAAGATGATGCGGAAGACGTAGTCGGTGGCCTCGTCCTCCTCCTTGTCAGAAACCGACTCTGTGGATCCAGATCCCAGAGGAACTCTCTTCTTCAGTTTGGGAAACACCTTCCCCTGGAACAGGACCAAACTGAAGTCAGCAACAACAGGAAATGTTTTGAAACCTGCTGAGTAAGTGAGTTTTTTTGTCCCACTTCCATTATTTAGATTAACAAAATTTGAATATTATACAAAGATAGACGGAAAAACTTAAAAACACAGTTACCAAGTGATGATTTGATCAATTTTTAAAAAAATAGGCTTTCCAAGTCACCTGGGCCCTTTGTGAATAAGTAATTACCTCCTAAAGCTAATAACTGGTACCCATAACTAATAACTGGCTGCAGCAGCAGCACCCAAATGGCAATGAGAGCTTTACATAGAGGTAGATACATATTTGCACACTTATCTGTGCAGAATTGTTTGAATACAAATAAATTGTAAGGGTTTAGATCGCTAACATTCAATCAGATACACATTTCCAGACTTTGACTAGGCCATTCATAAGTGGAATTGCTGGTGTGTTTCATTTGATCATTTGGCAGATGTCTCACCCGAGACTGCTCCAGCTTAATCTCACAAACTGATCGTTCTTCTTCAGGATTTTTTGGGTGGAGAGCAGAACGTAAAAGCAGTCTCATACATTATCCCTCACTGCCACCACGTTTGACTGGTAGTGTGTTGCTGCTGTCGTGAAATGTTATTTAATGCCAGATGTAACAGGATGTACAACATTTTAAAGCCTTAGCTTTTGTCTCTCAAGCCATAAAATATTTTCCCAAAAGTTTTGATCATTAAGGTATGTTTTTTGACAAATATGAGTCAGCCCTTTTGTTCCCTTTGGTTAGTGTTGATGTTCACTTTGGACGTCTCAAATGGATCCATTTTTTTCTAATGGTTGACTGAGAAGGGCTGATGCTGTTCCAGTCACTCCTGGGAAGGAAGGTTACCCATAATTCCATGTTTTATCCGTTTGTAGGTAATAGCGGTCAGTGTGGTTCACTGGAGTCCCAAAGCATCATAAATGACTTTATGACCCTTTCCAGAATGACAGATGTCAATGACTATATTTCTTATCTGTTCTTAAACATTTTTGGAAAAAAACTCCATTTTGTATTTACTCAGGTTACCTTTGTCTGATATTAAAATGATCTTGATTATCTGTAATATTCAAGTGAGACAAAAAAACAGCAGAAACAGAATAAATCTGTATTTTTTTTTCACATCAGAACAGAAATGACAATTATCTAGTAAATCAACAGAGTTGGGACAAATGTAGCTTAACTAGATGCTTGTTGTTTGGTGGCTGAGAGAGAACTGAGCACACAGCCATGTGCTTGAGACAATTTGTCCATTTCCAAACCCAAATCCCATTCTTATAGATTTTTAGATCAGATAATCTTTGTTTGTAATTGTATTCATGCTTCCTTTAAGGATCTCAGCTGCAAGAATTTGCATTTTGTTTTGGAAAGACGATGCTGACCTTTCCCCTCTGGGACCAGAGAGGAGGGTCCAGCTGTCCGTGAGGGAGCAGACCATTCTCCAGGCAAGACAGGAACTGGAGCAAATGTCCCCCTCTGGGGAAGCGAAGTGGAGGTCTTTGGATCCCATCCTGACTGACTAGCACCACCGTCCCCCCACTGTCCACTGCAGGACACAGATTATCAGTATGCAGATATAATATCTTACTGCAAATAATCAAAGTAAGAATGAGATTATAAGTAAAAGCTCGTACCTTGTTGATGGCAGTGCAAGTACACTATTTCCTCTAAATTGATTGTCATGGCATAGTCCCAGTATACACTGAAAAACGACAGAAAAGCAGGCAGTCACTGAGGCGACTACACTTTCTTTTTGTTTGTGCACTCCAGGTTAAAAGTAAGAAACAAATAAACTATAAATGGTTCAGTAAAATCAGAATGAAAAAAGCAGCCATCAGCACAGCAGCATGCACATAAACAAGCCAGGATCGATTATTTTGTTGATGGAAACCATGTGCAGGTGTTAGACGCTAACATGGTTTTTTTCTAGTTTGACGGAGCTCTGACAGTGTTGCAGTCAATAAGCCATGAGGTTGGCTGCTTGGTAAGCTGAAAACTGGCTTCATCAGATCACCATCAGTAACTCAGAGCACTGAGCCCCCAAGCACAAACACACTGCATTATTCAGCAAGAGAGTGTTATAAAAACAGCACAGCAAGTGAAAAAAAGGCACTTAGCATGTTATTTGTTTTCTTGGTATGAGCAGGAGAACAGAACAGCAATAATATAAAATACTGATGCATTTTTCTATGTTCAGAATGAAATTATTTCGCACCTGCGTTCATAGTCCAAGTCTGCAACAGATCCGTTCATGAGCTGATTGGGCGTCCATTTCAGTGTCATTATGTCAGCAGTTTGGTGCAGAGAGAGGTAACCTGGGATAGCCTCCATGTCATCCCTCTGCAGCAGGGGCAAGATGACAGAAAGGTCAATAAACAGAAATTGGTAGAAAATGGTGGACATAAACATATCACACTGGGATTATGTGGGATTACAAGTGGAAGAAAAATCATACAAAGTTTTGAAACATCTCCACAAATAAAAATCTGAAAAGAATGACATACATTTTGCATTCAGCTTCCTGGATTGTAATTTAGAGGTGTTAGTCCACACCTCTAAATGCAATCCAGTTACACCCATTGTCTTCAGAACTCACCTAATAAACTACATGCAGGTCCATCTGCATGTAGTTTAATCTCAGTTTAATTGCAGCTGTACAACATGAAAGGTGTTGCTGACAGAAAGTCATAAGAAGCTCCATTTGTATTATGAGACAAGTCATGTATGAGACAGCAAATAAGTCAAAATGTGCAAAATGTTAGTTTCTGGGCAACACGTAAAGGTCTATTTGTGTCTCCCTGAACACGCCTTCACACATTTTCATGCTGCTATATCAGGTGTCTGCAAACTTTATCATTAAAAGAGACATTTTGCTCTTAGTCCAGCTAGCTGAAACTTGTTTAGGGCAGAAAATGTTGCATTATCTTTAAAAAGGAAAAAAAAAACTGCATCTATTTTTTGTTTAATATCTGTAATAGAAAATATGTCCTTGCATTTAAAGAACCATCGGGTGGATATATTGTCTTCAATGCGATGTTGATATTTGTAGAAAATACTTAGAAATATATTAGTCTAAAATGCTAATTCTGAAAATGCACTTAGTTTCCAGCTTAATGATAGAAAAAGATCTAAAAATATTATTGTTTCTTTTATAGTGATTCTTTTGTGGATGCAAAAGTGTAATTATTCCAACAAAACAATCTATGAAACTGCTAAAATTGGCAAAGTTTGTCAAAGGAACTAAGGGCCTTTGTGGAGCCACTTGCAGCTCTGGAGCCGCAGGTTGCAGTTAGAGAGGTTTACTGCAGCCACGACAGAGAAGTGGAGCGGAGCTGATGGGAACATGGATGGAGCCAATTAAGGGGTCAGAGATGTAATGGTATTATCTAGATCAAGTTATTTAGATCTGATAGAATGGCCCATTCAAACCAGTCAAAAGGACTTAAAGATTGCAAGCCGAAGCCCTCTGTCGGTTCTGACTGAGCTTCAGCTATTTTCCGAAGATGAATGCTTACATATTTCAGCTTCAAGATGTGTAAGTTTGGTAGAGACAGAGTAGAAAAAAGGTTTTCAGCTTTTTATTTGTGAAATATTTTTAGAACTGGGCATCATTTTTCATTCACGTAGTAATTATTCACTACCTTTTTTTGCTTTTTCACATAATTTATCAATGTAAAATGACAAGATGTGAAACATTTTAAGGGAAATAAATATGTATAAATAGTGAGATTCTGTATATAAAGCAACACAGAGTTACCGGTTGCACCAGCACGTTGTTTTTGCCAAAAAGCAGCGTGGCCCTGCTGTTCTGATGAAGCGACTCCACGTATTCTCGAGCTGACGGGGAAGGTGACGGGCGCTCATCCATGCTGCTGCTGGAGTGTCGCTTCTGGATCTGTGCAATCACAAAACACACAGATGACTCACACTTCCTTGTTCATGTGCATCAACAAAGCTGCCCTCATGCATCTTGTTTTCCTCCAAACACACATTTGCAAACAGCACCGCGGCACACCAACGCTTCAGAGCGTTGGGAGTTTGTGAGATGGGCCGAGCTGACCCGCTCCACTGACAGCGTAATGGGTGAAAATGTGTGAGATGCTCTCTGTTCCTGCTTCTGTTATGCACTGTGCTTCACTTAATGCATCTCAGCAGTGAAT
The DNA here is from genome assembly GCA_903067095.1 of Girardinus metallicus. NCBI lineage: Eukaryota > Metazoa > Chordata > Actinopteri > Cyprinodontiformes > Poeciliidae > Girardinus > Girardinus metallicus. The sequence continues at coordinate 16,634 of CAEGAE010097318.1, forward strand.
GTCTGCTAATGCAGCTGATCTATCAGGATAAAAGCTGACACGTGGACAAAAAGGCTAAGAAGAACCTCTGAAATTTCATACGCACACATAACGCCGGTCTCTTGGTGGGAGAATCCTGCCTGCAGATGCCACTGTGGATGCGATGTCTCTGAACCAACTCGTCAGCAGACGGGTCGGTCCAAAAGTGATCAGCTGTCTTCATCTTTGTGTACTCCAAAGCACAGGGTCCAACTGTCAACAACGAGACACCGAGGGGAAACACAGTCTTCAGCTAGTTTTAGACCTACCAAACATTATAACCCAACTAAAACACAGCAGGAGAAAAAACTTAAAATCAAATAGATTTTCTAATATTTTCAAATTCTAGCCTCGTAGTTATTTTACAGATTTGTGAAAAATAATTAATGAAACATTCAATTGTGTGCTAACATTTCGATGTCTAACTTTTTTTTTTTTAATAATTGGACAAGACTGATTTAATTGGAGTTGAACAACAAATGTAACCTTTTTTTTACTCAAACAAGGAAAATTTAAGCTGAGAATAAAGTCAGGACAGCACGCTTGCCTGGGGGTTTTCTTGCATGATCAGCCCATGTCAAGTCACCGCACAGAATCACAGTTAGATCTGGGCTTTGACTAGGCCTAAAACCTTTCTTAGTTCTTTTCAGCTAATACTTGCTGGATTTACTGCCATGTTTTGAGTCACTGTCATTGTTGCTGCAGTTCTGCAGATTCAGCTTTCATTTATTTTTATTGATGGTTTCACATGTTCAGCAAGAGACCACAGACATTGAACTGGGAGATGTGCAAGGAGGAAACAGTTGTCTTCTGACAAACACAGGAAGGCCAAACAAACGTTTATTGGAGAAAACGTGGACAAACATCAAGACTTCTGGAATAACAGATTAGTATAAAACTGATTTATGTGTGCATCAAAATAAAAGCCATAGTTGAGACATTCTAAATACCCCTCCAGCTGTGAAGCACAGAGGTGGATGTATGATGGTTTGGGGTTCTTTGATGCAGCAGGACCCGACCAGCTGAACAATAACCTCCAGGAAAATGCATGCCCATTTGTAAAAAAGCAACATGAACTGGACCCGCAACATGATAATTACCAATACGTACCAACAAACACGTCAAGAACTATCTGAGAATTAAGAAGTATAACATCCTGGGCCAAGTCAAAGCGCAGACCTTTAACTTATTGATATGCAACAATCTGTACACTCAGACGATCCATAAAGCTGAAGTATATATATTTTTTATTAAATCACTTTCATTTTCCAGAGATAAAAAATTAGACCAGACATCAATATTTGAACATGTCCTAGTAAAGAACTGAGTAATGAATGTCTAAGTGGTTTCAAATGAATGTACATTAATAGAATTTAAAGTAGCAATCAAATGGCTCCAACTATAACATTTCTCTGTACTTATACCAGTCTGATAGTAGGAAATTACATGTAACTACACAAATATGCTCCTTTTCCTGTTTCATTACCTAACAGTGAAGCCAGAATCGGTCCATCCACAGGGTCCATCAGAATAGCTTCTTTCTCATAGTATTTACTGGAAGAAAACAAGTACAACTTTTATTTTTCTGAAGAGGAACAGAAACCTTTTACCCCACATGAGTGTGGTTTGTCCTCTCAACACACCTGCTGTTCTCCGCCAGGTAAAGGACAATCTTGTCCAGCACTTTTTCAAACAGAGCTGTCCTGATCCACAGGTTCTTGACCCCAGGGGGGTTGAGGCTCGGCAGCCGGGGCATCCTGCGAACGCTGTCTTGACTCTGCAGGCTTTGACTTCGTCTACAGAAAAATGAAATCAAACAACCATTTTTTTACTTTATATTTTTTTTAAATACGTTCTCAATTTTCTCTGCATCTTGCAAACAAGACGAAAGAGTCCTAGCCCCCAAATTATTCTGATTATTCAATAAAACGGAGCTTCTTCAAAAAATATGTAATTGCTTTCATTGTTCAAACAATCAAACAGGCTTTGTTGCTCTGCTTTGAGTTCTGCTGTGATGTGTGAGAAGAGGCTGTGGCGGGTGCGTCTCTCACTTTGTCTCCATGACCTGCTCCAGCTCCTGGGCCTTCCTGCAAAACTCCTCCGCTGGGGGGAAGCTTTTGCCCACCTTCATGAAGAGCGCTGCTATCTTGTTGCTGCGCAGAAAACCAGCCGCTCGCCGCTTGAGCCCATGCAGGACACATGCCTCCACCGCAGCTGTGAGGACAGAGCATCGTTTCTTCATGAAGGTGTAATTTATTAAAACAGAGCACCAGACGAGTGGAGAAGTAAAAGAAGAAATAAAACCATTAATTACCACTAAAAGAGAGTTATATTACTTGGTGTATTTCCTGTGTAGGGAGGTTTTGTTCCCCTGCTCTTGCACAGTACAGTCATTTAATGCAGTGTTTTCCAAACCTGGTCCTCAAGGCTTGCTGACCTGCATGTTTTAGATGTTTCCCTGCTTCAACACACCCCATTCAGACGATTGGAGTTCAGCAAAAGCCTGTTAATCAGCCATCTACTGAAATCATGTGTGCTAAAGACAGGAAAAGCCTAAACCATGCAGGGCAGTGTGCCTTGAGGACCAGGGTTGAAAAACACTGAGTTAATGTACTGACAGGACTCCCTTCTGCAATCCTTATTACTTCTGCATATTTTTACCTTCCACTCAATTTTCCATTAATATACTTAAAACTGGACTGTGTAAATAGCTTTTTTGACAACAACCTTTGGTAGCTTAATAAAATTTAAGCTGCCAAAGATCTGTTGTACACCAGAAGTTATTCTATGGTAATAAAATAACTTTTTGTATTAAAAATCCTTTTTCTTGGTCTTAATATTCAACAGTTGTGAAAAGCTGAATTTTGGGCTCCAATTAGCTACTAGCAAATCAGAAAAAATAATAAGTATGCATCAGTCAATGTTTAATTAATCCATGTAACATATACATTTTACTTGTATAAATTTACTGCGACAAATTACTTTCTAAAGATGTTCTAGCTTTTTGAGATCCACTTGTGATTTGGATCTTTCTCGTACAATAAATGCAGGAGTTTTCAAGCGCTCACTGAGAGATTGTTTAATAACTGACTTCAGTAATGACAAAAGTTACTGTAATTATGTTTTCTTCCCGTATTCATGCAGCATAAATTAACAATGTTGCTATGTATATAGGCCAGTATAAGTTTCAGTAACAGGACGCTCCAGATGAAGACATGTTGACACACTTTACTTTAACGTGATGTAGACCGGACCCTGCTTCCTCCCCAAGTCGACGTGGCAGCGCCTGGTTGCTGTGTTGACATTTGAATTTTCTGTCAAGACTAATCCTGCAGCTCTGTTCACATGGGGTCAGGGGGAAAGGATGGGGTTACCATAGCAACCCTTACTGATGGAGTGACGGAGCTTTGGGAGAGGCGAGCGCAGGGAGGGGGCAGAGGCAACTTGCGATGATCACGATCTGCCTCGTTCCACCGTCACCGCTTCAGCAAACAACTTCTTCCTGTATTCTGTCGCTTGTTTCCGTAGAAGTCTTCTTTCCCGTATTTTTTTTTTCCTCCTCACCTGTCCCTCCCTGCATCCTAGTATCCCATTATTATAAGAGCAGCGAGATAAATGTCAGAACAACCAGCCTTATTAAAAGGTCTCCAATTATATTCCAGCCTTGCTACTCCCTCATCATTTCCTATAAGTGGTCTCAGATGGCAGAAATACAACCCCTGCTGCTTTTTAAAATCTGCCTCTCCAATAAAATGCGGAAAAGATTCTGGGAATCTGTAGGTCTGCTGTGAAATGAAAAACTATGAATAACTAAACTAAAGTAAGCACAAAGGAATCAGAACACATTTTTATTATTTTGGTGCAGGAGTTTATCGACTAAAACCCTCAAAGAAATCACCTTAAAACCATAGCTGCAGGTGAAAAGGGATGAAATGCAACATGTGAGCAGGATCAGTACCCACCTGACAGACACATCTAATTCAGTAAACCGTCTCTAATCACCCTGTATCTGTGGCAACTAAGAGTCTAACAGGCTGATGTCAGCGGCATGTAGCTGACCAACACTTCACTCAGAACAGCCAGCAAGGCAACAGCACAGCATTTCGCTATAAAAAGACCTGATATAATATTTACCAGAAACAGGTCCAGTATAACATAAGCCTTGGTTCTAGTTTCTGAAATCAAAAACACACCAACTACCTCCATATTTTACAGATAAAAAGTCCAGAATGTACAGTTGCAGGTATTTGTGATGGGGGAAAAAAAATGAGAAAATGATAAATCATCACAAATCAAAACTCTTACAAGGCCATTAGGGGAGGGAGTTTCAAAAAACAAGAAAGTTGCACAAGCTTGTTTGCATTAGTTTGTACATCCTTCAATTAATACTTACCTTTTGATTTGTCTTTCATCTGTTTTTCTTGGATTTCCCTCACATTTGCTTATTTTCATCCCTTAAATGCAGTAATAATTTGAAGAAAACTCACAAAGGGATCTCACTGCACAATGTTATCACTGAGGAGTCAGGAAAAACAAATATCTCACAGCATTAGATGTCATGTACCTCAAGCAAAGGTATAAATGCCATTCTTCATGTCTGAATTCTCTCAAGACAGCTGGTGTGAGCAAGTATAACATTTTCACAGCAATCTTCTGGACTCTCCATACGGACTAAGGCATTGAAATGCAAGATATGATTCTATTTATCCAAAGAAAACATCTAGACTTATCTTCAATAAATCTCCTTGTGGGAGAATGTGCAACGGTCTGAAGGAATCAAACTGGAACGTTTGAACCACAGTTCCTTAAAATAGGCTGAAGGTAAAGGCAACACAGTAAACCACAGAAACAACAATGAGAGAAGGTGGTGGCAGCATCATGGTTTCTGTAACATTACAGTTTATCTGGAAAACTATTAAGAATGGTCTTGATATTTACTACTCTGTACATCACATCGCCTGCCCTCTATGTATTGGAAACATGTCTTAATTACTGCTGTGAAAATCAAACACTTTCTTTTCTACTGGGAGGTAACATAAAGAGCACTTTAAATGTTATGTATGTTTCATTTTTCTGCAAGGAAAAATCAAATCTGTAGGCATGCAGTATATGTGTAATGAACTTTTCCAGAGGCAAATTTGTTTCTGCTATCAAATAAACAAGCAAGATGGGACCTTAAGGAAAGCTCTGGAAATGTAACAACTAAAATGTAGAAATAAATAACCCGAGCTTTTTATGTCCCGAACCCTGATATTTTTCATGTTTCTTCTGAAACATTTTAGTGCCTCTAATCTCAGTCAGCAAACGGGCTTTGATACATTTTTCCTCCAGTTTATACGTTTCATTCAGGCTTGTAGTAGGCAGCTCATAAAAGTAGCCATGAACGAGGAGGTTAATGGCTCTGCAGCGGGCGCTTCTCCGATCTTCCACTCGCTCTCATCTCATCTCATCAACGACTGCAGCCGGAAAACTACACTGGAGGAGTCAGGAGGTGGAGGAGGAAGCTTTGACAACAAAGCAGGAGGAGAAGGGTATTTTTTAAACTGATACGTGTCCACCGGATATTATAGCAGAGCATGTAGAGGCCTCCATGCAATAGATAATGTCCAGACTGCAGGACAAGAAATCTGTTGACGTGGCAACATGAAAGCACTAATGGAAGCACGTAAAGCACATCGGACAGGAAAAATGAGTAAAACACAGCAAGGAGTCTTGTAAAATGTTATCAGACCCGAGCAGCGAAGCGCTGGCGAAGGCCTATTGTAATCGCAATGTTTCTTAGTTATTTTTCCGTCACTTCGAGCTGCGATTTGGGGCCTTTAACAGATTCAAAAACTCACCAAACTTGACCCAAAATTGTCCCCCGAGGAAAATTTTCGGATTCCGGTGGAATCGCAAGCGGG
>CAEGAE010097319.1:0-35779 GCA_903067095.1 Girardinus metallicus
AGCTGAAACACTGAGTGCCTTTAAATCTCGACTAAAAACCCACCTGTTTAGAGTTGTTTATGAAACATAATCATTTAGGAATTTAATGAATGTTTTGATTGTTGATTCTGTTGCATGACTTTGTTTTTATGTTTATGATGTAAAGCACTTTGAAATGCCTTGTTGCTGAAATGTGCTATACAAATAAAATTTGATTTGATTTGATTTGATTTAAGCCATCTGTTGTTATTTGGGTTAGAGGTTAACCTAAAGAAACCAAAACTCGAAGCAAGACAAGCCCAAACTAGTAAAAACGTATCCTGCTAACTTACTATACAGATAATTATGTGTATTTAATTTCAAAGTACACTAATAAGTAACTAGAAATAATTAGATTATTATTTAAGATCAACAAAAAAGAAGACTATGTTAAACAGAATGTGTGATCTTTTTTCTGCAAACTTTATCTGACTAAAACTTTTGCCCTGCCATGTTCACTGCAGTTTTGATATTTAAAGACAAAACTGGAGCAATGTTAACTTCAAGTCATGTATCTTGATTCAAAATAAATGACGTTCAGCGATGTAAAAATGTGACAGTGGTATTAATGATTCAATTGCAAAGCCAACTACCATAAAAAAGGTTTTCATAATGTGTGCAGTTAAACTTTGAATTAATAAATAATGAGACTCATAAACCAGTCATAATAAAAATTCTAGAAACAGCCAGTAAAGTAAACCAGTAAAGCTTAGTCTATTTTTCTTTTTCATCTGCTATGCAAGACTTCAAGAAAACCTGGCAGTGCTCCTGTAGGTGTTGGTAAATGTCACAGTCGGGAGCTAATCCAGCATGGTAAATGCCATCTACGCCTTGTCATTTGGCCATTAGGAGCCCAGAACAGTTGATTGATGTAAAGAACAAAACCACTTTCTATTGACTGACAGACTGTAACACACAGTCCACAGGGACTGTGGCCACAGTGGTCAGCGTACAAAACAACATGTTGGTGGCTTTTGTCTTCAGAGGAGGAATGTGGTTAACACATCAACCCTCAACAGGCAGAGTGACATGGAAAGGTGTGAGGAGTGGAGGAAGAGAATCACATGTGACAATATAAGAGGTGGAGTTTTCAGAGCAAAGAAAAAAAAGGAGAGTTTTAATAAACTCAGTTTATGGGTGCCAGGCAGTCAAAGATACTGAATAAGCCTCAAATGTTTATCTGATCTGAGTCACATATTGATCGAGTGAGAATGTGGAGTACATAATAACATACTGAAGACGGTGCACAAAATATTTCTGTGTATTTAAAGTACTGATTTCATTTGAACAGTCTGTAGTATCACAGCACAAAGCTCTGCTGAATAAAGGAGAAATCCTCACATACTGACCAGGGGAATGCTACAAGTTGTCACCACACCCTGGTTAAATAGTACCAGCTGCAAACAAAGTGTGTAATGTTATCACATGGGAGAGGCCTTTCTGTGTAAAAATTGAAAGTTGTCTGGTGTGCGCAGGTTCTGTGCGGGTACTGTTATTTGCTCCGTCTTTTCACATATAATTTGTTTTTAAAGCTGACTGCATCAGTTAGGTCTCTTTGCAGACACTTCCATGCCCTTAAACGTGCAGAAAAATCAGCAGCGCTAATGGCTTGGCTGTGACACAACTCAATCACAGCATTGGAGAAAAAGTGATGGACAGAGACAGAAGAAAATGAGTGATCCATCTTTGAGAGTAGTGCCATGATTAATTATGATGACATTGACTAAATATTGGCAGACTACGGTATTTGTTTTAAACAGATGATGAGTTAAGCTGACTTGCAGAAGATGGATCAGTTTAGGGGGGCTCAGTGGGCTAAACACAGAATGCTTAATGTCTTTAAGTTTGCTGATGGATGCAGGAGATGCGCAGTAATTGGTTCATAGCACTACATTTGGATGAATTCATTAAGGCCTTGGCCTGATATAGGATTCAAAACATGTTGTGAGACAAAAGCCCAGAGTGGTATTTGCAAATGTTTGTAAAATCAAGTGCTTAAAATTGAATAAACATATCCAAATTCCATTTTTTTTTTATTTTCACCAAATGTTACTTCGAAGTAAGATACTTGCCCGAGGAGAATGAAGCAAAACAATTGTTTTTGTATTAAGATAATTAATGTCTGTACATTCCATCAGAGAATAACATATTGGTCGCATTTGATATAAAAATACTAGATCAGGTAAGATTTATTTAATAACATTTCCTGCTGACTTATGTAATATAAAATTGCTTTGATAAGCTGTATTCTTAAAAACTGCAATATATCATCTCCTTCAGTCATATTTTGTATTAGCATGAACTTTAGTTGTGTTTTTAAATATACCCTACACTCCTGACAAGAGATGCTGCAAAGCTTAGAAGAGTGAGCAGAAATGTTTACAGCATTATTGCAGAGATCTTCTATCTGGACTCCAGTTAAAGCAACTGGAATGTCCAACTGGAGCGTAATGTAATGTTTTTGATTGCTGATTCTATGTTGCATGACTCTGTGTTTTTGTGTTTGTTATGATGTAAAGCACTTTGAAATGCCTTGCTGCTGAAATGTGTTATACAAATAAAATTTGATTGATTGAGCTGGAACATCAGCGTTGTGTTCGAGCACATAGCAATGATTAAGCTTTTACTATCAATACCAAAGTCTTATACACCTTTCTGAAAGTGCTTTATTCTGGAAAGCAATACCCGTCACACTGTACTTAGTGCACTTCTTCAATCCTCCCGGGTCACTGCAAGCGTGTCTTTGTCTTTCATGCTGTGAGAGAGCATCTTCAACAGAAAATCTCCCACTGAAAGGTACATGTGGTAACAACTGCGAAAAAGGTTCAATCCAACAGTGTCTGTGTGTGAAAAGGGGTATATATCCATTCAGACCGCAAGACAATGCAGAGGTGAGAGTAGAAGGCATCCCAGTGATTTGATTAAAGATTTTAAGTTTATTGTTCAAACATTACATGCTACAAAATTAGAAATGCGAAAGCTTAATTAAATGCTTTAATTGCAAGGTAACTTTAAGGCTTTGTTCTTTAATGCAAAAGGTGCATTCTGCGGATTTATGCTCCATATTTTTTCCCCTGACTTCTCCTTCCCCAGGAATTAATGAATGGACTTTATGAGTAAGAATCTCTGTCATTCATATGGACCCAATGTATTATTGAGAATTTAAGTGCTTTTTCGAAGGAGAGAACCTTGACCCTTTGCATTTGAAAAAAACTCATACAGTAATAGAGACTATTTTGCACATATAGTATCAGACTTGATTAAAATGTGGAATCAGTGTTCTCACTCTAATTTTAGGAAGTAAAAATAGGAATAAGAAGAAATTGCACGAATGTTTAAGGAGTTGATAAAATCACTAATTAGCTCTTGTAAATTTTTGCAGTATCTGATGTGCTTTCTCAGTTTTAGAAATATTTTTTTAATCTATGGAAAACCAGAAACAGCAAGAGGAACCAGAAGGTACAATCCAGATTTTACGTTTATTCTCTCTGCAGCAAAGATTAGCAATGACAAAACCCTATTTAACCAGGACCTGATGTTAGAGAGATTTAAGTACAAATGTAAAGTACTGACTTTTATAACAAGTATTTTGAAAAGGTTAGTTCTATTTTTTATTTCTGCCTGTAGAAAGCAGTTGCCCTTTCAGCTCCTAGACTGTACTCCTTAAAAATAAAAACTAATTTTACTGTCAAAATCAGCAAAGTGTAATGATTACTTTTCATTGAGGGTGCATCCAAAACATCCACACATCTATTATCTAAGCACTCTTATACCTGCAGTCACCGGGTACACCCTGGACAGGTCTCCAGTTCATCAACTGGAGACCTGTTGATGAACTACTAAGACCTGAACTGGACAGGTCTTAGTATTAGTTAACACTAATACTAAGACACTAATTCTGGAAATATTCTTGGGTGCCTGAGTAAAAATTCCCACTAAAATTTCAATATAAACCTGTTATCATTACACAACAAACTGCTCAAATACAGAACAAAAGGGAAACACAAAACACTATAAATTTATGCAGTTTGTCCAGATACAATTTAATTGTGAAACAAGTTGTGCTTAAAAAATGCACTACAACAATAAGAAATGTTACATGAACTTGTCCATACACAGAAGCCATAAATTACTTCAAATGTCTGTTTTTGATTAGTTTTGATTGAACTACTAAATGTTTTATCTTAAACATATGCAACTGAATGATATCAAATACAGTGAAATGCAAATTCGTAAATATCATGTGCAAAAGGTTTATTATATATTCAAATCTGGGTGTGAACTGGATTAACTTAACCCCCCGACAGCTCTCCTGTTTGTGATTCATTATATTCTGTCAGATCCCTTTTATACTGAACACCAAGGATTATTCTTTACAATAATGGAAAGTTGACATTTTATTTAATTGTTATTCCGAAAAACTGAAAGATGAAAATCTAAAACAGATTGGTGGATCATGAGGTACAGTCCAGATGTGACTGTTTTTTTTTTAAATAAATTAATCCCCTCTGTGAGCATTAGAATAATTTTTACTGTATTCTGGTTGATCCCTCTTCAACTAGAACATAACAGATTTTACACGTATTTTAAAGGGGTACATTTTGCAACCATTGCTAATTTCCATTAATCTGCCATTTCAGCCCATCAATTCCCCTCCTTAACAATACAGCTGAGGGATAAAGCAAACAACAACCAAACGCATCTCTTCTTTAACATAAACGGCAACGCAGTTTTTTAGTTGGGCTTGTATTATGAACTTTTTGTGGAATAAATTGCTTTTAACAGCATTGCATGTGGTTATCTTGGTGCATCTTACCTTGCCTGACACGCTGTGGTATGAGCAGCGTGGAAGCGTTGCCACAAGAGATGTTTGATGCCTCCAGGCTCCCATTCACCGATCCGCTCTGCATCAAGTCCTGAAGCACTCGGACACACTCTATAAATGTCTCATTCCGCAAATCAAGATCCATGCCTCAAAATTATCAGCATTAATATAGCCTGAAATATGTTAAAGCTGCCAAATAAAAATGTTCACATTCAGTACCTTCTATCTGTATTCTATGTGAGTCCGAAGTGGTAAAATAAGTGCCATGCTCCAACGCACTTACCTAAGTTACGAGTAATTACAAAAAAAAGAAAAGAAAAAAAATAACGTGCTCTCTCATAGTCCTTTCATGCCAATGTGCAACTAAAGATTCATCCTGTTTGGTGGCATTTGTAAATGTGAGATCTGTGCGCACTGATGGGAAGAAGTGCGGCGCTATGCTGCGCTTTTGCCAATAGACCTGCACGGAGAGAGCAAGCGGGCAGCGCAAAGGAGAGTGGATTTCTAATGTCATAAAGTGTTTGAATGTGTGTGTGGTGTGTGTTGGGTGTGTATGAGAAAGGGGGAGGCAGAGAGAGTGAGATCAGAATTCATGATTCTGTTGATTTATGACGATGATTTATGATTAGCCTAATAAAAAAATAACACTGTTTAAAGAATAAATGTGCTATTCGTGAGTGCAGATTTAAAAGATCCTGAAACATGTAAGGTTTTTTTTAATCCAATTACAAATATTGAATAGTTTACTTAATGGAAAATATTTAATGAAAATTATTTAATCCGTCTAATGAGAGACTTGGAAAATCCCTTACTTATTAAAAAGAACAGCATCTCAGCCTAAATAATCAATCATCGCATGGTTGTAGCATTTCTGAAATTTTCTGAAATGTACATATTTAAATATTTATAGATAGTTTTAGCATCTTAAGACAGGGTGCGTTATTACAGCTTGTTGCCCGCCCATTTTTCACCCAGACGGGATTGCTGTCATAGTTTATTCGAAACATAAATGTTTTCACTTGATTTAAAACAGATTGATGTCATGTGCTACTTTGCAAAAGCGAAGGAAGCGGTTGTACAAGCTCACCGGTGCCCCCATGTGGCGAGAGAGTATACTTCTTGTGAGAAGATTCCATTGGATTTTCCGAAAGATAAAAATAGTCTGATCTGCGTTTTTGATGGACTGTTAACTTTAATTTATCCAGAGCCGAACTGAGGAAAAATCAGATCCTAATCAGAACTTCTTTTGGTTCAAAGAATCTCCAGGCTATTATTCACCAAAAGCATTACTGACCCATTTTCTATTGTCCATTACTTGATGATATTCTTTTCGGCACTGTACATTAATCAAATTGTTTACCAGTGAGCTAAGAATGAATTAAACTGTTTCTACGTTTTTACTTAAAAATCACATGGCATACTTGAGTTAAATAATTTGAAGAGATGAAGTTCCCATACATTTCAAATTACCTAGTAGTCATTTTACGATTTAACTTCTATACAACAAATTCAATAGAAGTTTCATGAAGCTTTCCAAACCTCTGAAAATAACATGGGATGAAAATAATAAGGATATTTATTGATCTTGTTCTTATAGTAAACCGAGGGTGCTTTTGGGTCCAGTTATATTCCTTTTCTATTGCTGACACAGTTTTAAATGGAGTTTTCCAGCAGTTCCAGTGAAGTGATAATGTGCAGACAGGTGGAAATTAATAACATCTGATAGTTTACTCAAACTGTTTCCACAGTGGGAAGCCTAACAAGTTAATAGACTCAGATATAGTACTGCACACAAAAATGGAAAATATAAAAACAAAATGGACATAAATCATACTAGTACGGGCAACAACATGAAATACTGCAACATTTTTATGACATTGTGGACTTCACTTGTTAACCAGAAGTTAAAGACCTAAGTTTAATCAACTAAGAAAAAGAAGACTTGCTGGATGATTTAGCACAGAGACAGGCTGAAATTGTTAAATTAGCTGTAACATATGACTGTTATTACTTTCAAGCTGTGATTTTTTTTTTTCTTTACACAACTTGCATATTTGTGAACCAACAGATGACCTGAGAAAGTTGCAATGTTCTCTTGTACCTTTGGGAGGTCCCGAGGTTCACAATCGTTCATCTTTAACAAAAAATTGATGACATGGTCTGATGTTAAAATGTTAATCACTGTATATTCTTTTCCTTTATTTTGGATTGTCACCATACTGACCGCTTGCCAACTTACTTATAATTTCTGTCTATTAAATGCACATCAGCACATTTTAATAAATACAATTTGAAGTGTGTGGCTATTTTCTTTCCACCATTGGAGGTTGTTTTTCCTATTATTTTTTTCCAAATGTCATGTTTCCCTTGAACAATATTTTTAACCTGTTTCTTTTTTTGAACAGATTATCACAGATGCCAGTTTATGTGAGCAATAAAACATCTATTTTTTTAAAACAAAAGGGTTGATGTAGTTCATCAATTGATGTAGTTCATCAATTAAAGAGATGTTGGCTTTTTGAGAGAAACAAAATTATGCTATATTCAGTCCTATTTTTACAGCTGATGATTCAGTCCTTTCTAACGTCTAACAAAATCATCCAAAGACGTCAGTAATACTGAAAGCTGAGCTTTATTGCGCTTGTAATCAACCAAAGGAGGCACGAGAAGAGTAATAACGATCAGAAAACTATTTACTCAAAATTTGATGAATTTATTTTGTAATTAAGCTTATTTACAACATGATAAAATTGTGTGATTTTCATCAGGACTATTCAAACTCTTTTTTTCAAACAAACGCAGCCAAGGCCATTTCTTTCATGCATGTTCTTTAGTTCTGTTGAACAGATTTTTCTGCCTTTCAACTTCAGAAAAGGTTTTTGAAAAAAAGAGATTGCTTTTAGATGGCTATTATTTTGTTCTATATTGCAAAGTTTTTAAGTTTTATTTTGAGATGGAATAAGGAGAAGGACATTTAATTTTCTAAAATCTCAAACCAGAGATTTTAAGTGGTTAATTTCTGGATGTGTACTATTTTATGTTCATTTCTGGCACAAGAATTTACTGAAGGGTATTGCATTCCAGTCCTCGAGGGCCAGTGTCCAGCAACTTTTAGATGTCTCTGTCTAATCGCGCTTGACTGCATACTGGGAAGGTGCTTCAGCTATTTGATTCAGGTATGTGGAACCAGCAACACATATAAAACTTGCAGGACACCGGCCCTCAAGGATCGGAGCTACAAACCCTAGACTAAAGGAAGGATGAATACAAATGCATGTCAGATTTATCAAATTTTTATCTGTTAAAAAGTTGGAGTATACGAATATCTACCTGATGCACTATAATAACCTCGACTTAAGGCACACACAAGATTGTTTTTCTTTAACTGTTCTGTTTGTACATTTGGGAGGTTAAACTGTCGCTCCTCCTGAAGTCTCGATGTTGCTGCAGGAAGCAGACCTCATCTACTTGGCCTTTAAACACTCAAGGGACTCCCAGAAGAGAAGATAAAAAAAATAGGACCATTATTTCAAGCATGGCCTCTGTAATCTCTCTCCAGTTTTGAGTGGCTGCAGCAGGTCATGTGCAGAGCCTCTTACCCCAGATAAACAAGCCTGTGAGGATCCCAATCAAGACGAGAAGAGAGACTAGTGCTTCCTTCTGAGAGAGGTAATCGCTGCATAGCGTGGAGCATTGATTATGGATGCTCCAGTACTGATGAGGACTAGTTGAATATAATCATCGCTGGGGTGGTACTTCACAGCCCATTTATGCATATTCTGAACCGTCAATATGTCCATACTTTCTTCGCATTTCTGTAAACACCCTCCCATTTTGTTACAGATCAAATGAATTACTGCAGCCCTGGAAGGCTCATCAATACAGGCATTCATCATCAGGGAAAGACATTAAACACAAGCTGATGATGGCAGGTGATGGATAGTGGATACATTATCACTAAACCAAGCTAAAACAGCTTCCTGTCTCCTACCGGTCTTCTCCTCCTCTGCTGTTTGGCTCGTGGACTCCTGATATCGATTGCTATAACACTGTACCAGGTCAGTTAAGGGGGGGAAGGCTGCCAGGTGGGAGTCATGTGTTGTCTCGTAATGGGGTATGCTCAGACCACTCGCCCAGCCTAGGCTGAAGTGCTTGTTATGGAGGTAAACACGGTGATATAGTATCTGGAAGAACAATGATGCTTCTGAGATTTCCACGGTTATTCGTAAACATTGTTTTCATGAGATTTATAGTACCTTAGAGTAACAAACATTTAAATCAGCTGTTTCCCTGCTATCATTCCAGCTTTTAAACTTAGTCCATAAATCTTTAATAGGGCTTAGGTCGTGGCCATTCCAGAAGCTTAATGTTTTATTCCTTCTGACCAATATTGATATGTTTGGGATTTTTGTGCTGTTTGAGCATTAAAATGTTTCAGTCATACATCCGTTGCACTGAGGTGAAGATGACTGATTATTAGATAGTCTTCAGTCTTAATAATGGCTATTTTTACAATTTTGCACAACTTTCATTGGTGCAAAAGTATGTTCCAAACATGCATTTTTCATTGTCGCAAAAAAGCGCAATCTTTGAGAAATCTAAAACTTCTTTAGCTTGGCCATGTGGTTTTCTTGCTTTGTAAGTGACTTCAAAAGTCTTGATTTAGGAGAAGCTATGTCTTTTGTGGTCCTCTTTGCTCATCTTTATGGTAAACCTGTGTCCTATGGAAAGTCTCACTGGTGTTTCAGCAGTTTCCACTGGCGGTTCATAGGATGTTCCTGAACATCTGTATCAATCTCATGTCATAGGAGGTGAAAGCTTGTGTCAAATGAATTAAACTTTGCCGCAATCAGTTAGTTGTTAAAGCTGAGCTAATGGTCCTAATACACATAAACTTTGGTTTCAGAATAAAAGAAAGTGAGTTAAAATTAAACCTTTGAAAGAATCCTTATCTCAACACTACAGAAAATTTAGCTCTACCATTTTTGTCCAGACAGAACAATGCCAAGATCTGACTGATGGCTGCGAAAAGTGTGATTTCTATACAACTTGCAACTAGCTGTGGGAGGTCTATGAAATTGTCTGTGGTGAATATGTTTTCTAACCATTTGGGTCAAAAATGATTAATTCTGAATTTAGAAATTCAACAAGGTTCCAAAAACATTCTGGAAAGAACCTTTGAATTTTATTTATTGTTTGCTTGATAGGAACAGAGACAAAAAAACAGATCAAAACAATCTGATGTGTGTATAGCCGTAATTAATTAGCAACACGTGTCCCTAAATGCATCATGATCATGCTATTTTCTTTTGGAAATAGATAATGGAATGACTAACTGCATTTTGTGCCGCAATATGTCGGAAAATATTGAACTTTTTCCTGAACATACAAGATCCTTCTTTTAACAACAAAGCACAAACATTTGTAGTATCTCTTAATCTTTTTGTGCAAGAGATGAAATGTAGTGACTTGAAGTAAGTACAGTTAAGTGATGTGTAGTGAGATGGTTTTGTTTGCATCATTATTTCTGCAGTGTGTACAAAGACACTGGGGGTAATGTGATATGTGTTCTTGCAGGCTGCTGAACGGAAATTGATGTCCAGTAGGTAATGGATTTTATAAATCTTTCCACCTACAGTTAGGAATATCTCAGCATGCATTAATGCTCCTGTGGTAATAGACTGCAAAAATAAATGAGCCCCCAAAAATTGTGTGCAACTTATCTAAGTTCAAATAACTAATATGGCTTTGTGTCAATCATTCCTGGGAAAGGAATGATTGACATTCCTGGAAAAGTTTAGTAAAACACAACAAACAACCGTAAAATGAAGGAAGGGTCCTACAGCAGTAACATAATCATTAAGATAAAAATGACTGCTTTTCTTCAGCTCATCTTATTCCTTTTCATAAACATGTGTTTGTGAAAACAGTTGAATATACAACATTAATAAATGAAAATTTATATTTACCCATGTGTTGGAAAAAGCACAGTTCTTCTCTGAAAAGAAATGTCAAAACATTTGAAATATTTACCAGAGCATTTTTAAGGGGTTTACAATATTTTGAAAATGATGATGTCTCAGTTACAAACTGAACAGTGTTTTAGTAATTCTTTGCTGTCGATATATCACTGCTTTGTATCGCACACACAGGATTTTGCGAAGTTACTGTAACATTTTGGGTTATTATTTTTTATTTGAAGCGAGACTTTTTTTAAACTGTTTGAAAAAGACAAATATATTTTTAGAAAAAAAAATATTTCTATGACGGAGTCCCCAAAACTGAATATGACTCTGTTGTTTTCCTGATAAACCTAAACTTTTGCTGATATGTCATCTAAACTGGCTTGATCGATCCTCCTAAATGCAAAACTGATGTTTATTTAAAACATCAAGATCCACAACAAATGTGGTCTAATACGTTACGTAACATAGTAAATTCATTCGTCATTTATAAACAAACACCATAAGGATGCTTCACGCTTCATTTTGACTGTAATGTCTCTACTTTAATTGCTGAATCGACACCAGTGCTGTGTACCTTTGACCACTGAATGGATGACTGCTCACCCTCAGATGAAAGGCTGCACATTGCCATCGCCTTGACACACAGCCATAAGAGCCTTGTTTAAAAGCTGTTAAATAACTCAGCCTTTAATCTCACCTTCGACCTGTCAAAGTCCGCATGGAGAGATGGAGAGGTGGGAGGGAAGCAGCTTTAAGATGCAATAACAGCTAATCAGTGACAGGTGAGCTCCCCCTTTGGAATTGGACGTCAAGCAGAGACGAGCTGGTGAGTAATTTTTGAATATTCTCTCATTTTAATTCTAGTTTTTTAAAAGAATTACAGCATGAAATGTATTTAAGGAGTTCTTTAGATTGACAGAAATGTGAGTAAAATGTAAGAAATAGGTAGATCAGGAAATCTGAGATGCTGTAAAAGTATGACAAACAATACAGCATCAAGAAAACAAAGCATTACGGCTTACTTCAAACCTAATTACATCTCTGCATTTTTAAAAACCATGAAGTGGTTTAACAATCCCTTTAGACTCTTACAGTGAGGACAAATCACAACAGAGCTACCAAAGAATTAAAGGAAATAATTTTGGTTGTAAACGTTTAAAAAAAAAAATAGAGATATCTATACTATAGGGTGAACAATTTTCTTCTTACGGGATAAACTGGCAGAGAGTAGGTGTTCAAGAAAATCCATTTATCATCAGCATAATCTAAATTCATTCTGTTATCTTTGTAAATCTGAAGCACCCCACCTAGATGCAGGAAAAACAACTGAGATTCATCCTTTTCGCTTTGCTGATGAAGGTGTACAAGTAATGATCAGTTCTCTTAATAAAGAGCCTCACATCTTTTTGTATTTTTCTTCTGAAGTCAGTGTGTTTCACGTCAGATGAGTCAACAAAAGTACACATCCTTTTATGGCCCAGCTTTAATAACAAGCGATCAAAGGAATTAAAGGGACAATCCTTATTGTGTATTCAAAGTCCATGGGGTTTTTTATGACCTACGGTCAGCTGTGTTGTCTGTTAATAATTACCCAGCTATGCTGAATGATAATGGAAGATTAACTCCTCATCTGAAGTCATCAGCACTTCTATGTTTTTTTTTTTATTTCCATTAAAAGGTTTATGTACAATGTGTAACAAGTTACGAGAAAAGGGGAGGGGAGGACTTTAAATTGTGTTCATTTTACTTGTACTGCAGGTACTCCTTAAATGTAACGCTATTTCCGAAGTTGTGTTTTTTGCATTTTTTGACAAAATATCAATCTCACTATATGCACCTGTTTCATATGGGCAAACCACTTGTGTCATCTCCAGATTATATTGTGTTTTGCAGTAGTTTGTGTGACTTTTTCCTTGTTTCCAATGTGTCATCCAATGCAGCAATTTAGTATATTTTTGCAAGAAGAAAGGGAAAAAAAATAAACAACCACAAAAATCTTAACAGAAGCACTTGCATAATCTTGGTAGATGCACAAAAGGAAAACTATAAATTGTCATTTGGACAAATCACTTCTACTACCTCTTCAGCATATTGTGTTTTGCAATATTTTGTGTTGTTCAATTCATTTTTACATGTTTCCAATGTTTCCCACAAATCAGCTATTTATTATATTTTTGCAAAAAGAAAAAGAAAAACTTTGCAAAAATCTGCCTACGTTGTTTTGGTAAACGCTTAAAAGGAAAATTGGAAATTTTCCATAATTCTGATGAACATTTCTAAGCATATTTTTCTTTTGCTCTAGCAAAATATATACTTCCCCTGTGATTTCACTTTCTTTGTCCAGGTCATTATACATATCAAGTGTCATCACAATGTAATACAATGCAAGGTTTAGATCATCTCTGTATCACTGCATAAGAGTTATTAGATATGAATAATAATTAGATTGTGATTCTTTTACTCCATTATGAGACATGACCACCTATAAGCCGAGGGTGATTTCTCTGACCAAGACTCTTGGTCAAACATTTGGCTTCTATCTGAGAGTGGAGCAAAATGAGGAAGGTCATCTGATCCGCTGCCTGGAAATGGGAGGCCCAGCTGAACTGGCTGGCATGAAAGACGGAGACCGCATCCTTCGGGTCAATGGAACATTTGTTGATGGGTTGTCCCACTCAGAGGTGAGCAGGCATTCAGAGGCACTGCAGTGCATTAATCAAATCAATAATTAGTCTGACTCATTTTCTGTTTTTTTTTTTTGTTCCGAACTTCTCCATTTTCCTTTTTACAGGTGGTGGAGCTGGTGAGGAATGGAGGTGCATCCGTCACATTCCACATCCTGGATGAATCATCTTACAAGCAAGCAAAAGCTTTGGGGGTGAATCTTTCTGATCCCCAACTCACACCAGTGGCCAATGGAGCGACCAAAGAGCCTCCAAAACCCAAACTGTGCTACTTGGTCAAGTCTACCATGGGATTTGGGTTTTCTCTTCGCTCGGTAAGAGGTAAGTTATGAAACTGCATTTATGGCACCACAGGTTATACAGTGTGAAAATCCTCATAATATGATATCATTATTCCTTGCTGCAATATAGTTTTATAGACTTAATATTTAGAAGAGAAAATCCAGCATTTAATTTGAATACATATGTACATTCATGTGAGAGTTTTTGTATTTCTTTCAAAATCACCTGTACCACACATATTTATGCCACTAACAATTCCTAGAAATTAAATCTCACTGCAGCAATTTTTTGTCTTTATCTATACTTTCTGAGTTGATCTAAGTTTCTGGAAACTTTAAATTAGTAATCAATAATTAGATATAATGTGACAATAAAACCATTTTAACTGGCCATCAGACAGGGTGGAAATCCGAGTTTATATTGGCATCACACACATTTTACAGCTAAGAAGGTAGGGAACTGCAACAAAAAGATGACCAGGTTTACATAACAACCAAGTTTCTTATCCAAAACCCCTACAAAGTTAGGAAGTATTCAAGGTAACTCTCAGAGACACCAAGAGACTTTAAATAAAATGATTTAATGTTTTATACTGAGTTAATATTGTCTAATTAAGGTTGTATGTTCTGAAATGTTCCGCTTACGTCTGCAATAGCAGATAAATTTCTATTAAGGTTATTTCACATCTTTATGAGGGTTCCTAATATGTAACATGTAAAATGCATAAAAGTCTCCCAAAACCTACTTTCTCTGACAGTTATTTTCTAGATCTGATCAACTGTAACATCATTTTCACTCTGGGTAGTAGCATGATATCCAAAAGTCTCTTAGTTTCTGTCAGAACAACGTTTATTGCAGGACAGAAAGTCTTTTAGAGGAGTGGAACTTGTTATAAACTTTATGAGTACAAAGCCACTGAATGGAAGGACAGAACTAGTTAATCTTATCATCATTTGTGACAGAAATATCGTTGAATTAGTATTTCAAGGTCCTTTAAGATTTTGCAGAGGTTTCACTGCAGTGCTGATGGAGCTTTATGTTACCTAGCAACAGAACTAAATGGACTCTGATAGGTTAAAACTAAACTGGAAATCCCAATAACACCTCCTGGTTTTCAGTTTCAGATAGATTATTTCTTTATTATTATTACATCTAATTATAAAAAATTATATTTGATTATCCTGCCCTAGAGAGATGAGTAAAACATGTGATAGAGAAGACAACATTGGATTTAGTGTGACAACATCTACTAATTTGTATAGTTCTTTACATTTTCAACTTTGTTCAGACACAATAATTAAAAAAAAACATTAAAAAAATATGTATAATTGTAGGCATTTAAATTACTTCTGTCTTTTCTGATGTGCTTTTACAATGTCACCAAATGGCTTTTTGCATCTGAATCAAAAGCTCTGCTGTTTCTTCAAGCAAATAAGAAATGCTTTTCATATGATTTCATCTATGCATCTATCTATTTTGTTTGTTTTACCAGGCGAACCAGGATTGTTCATGACTCAGGTGGACTCAGGCAAAATAGCCTACAACGCTGGAGTCAGAAACGAAGATCGTCTGCTCGAGTTTAACGGGGAGAACATAGAAAACTGCATGCATGACGAAGTGGTAGAAAAGATCAAAATGGGAGGGAAAAGCATCATGCTCCTGCTTGTTGACAAGGAAACGGACAGTTTCTACCGCAACAAAAAAAACAAGATAGGATCATGGTTGGCGACAGTAAAGTTTCTCCCACTGCAACCGCGCTTCATCAATATGATCAAAGGGTCTAATGGATATGGATTCCTGCTCAGACATGAACCAGGCCAAGCAGGCAAGGCCAAAAAATAACCCTGTACATTTCACTGCAGAGAAGGGGTTGTGGTTTAACAACATGCTCCATGATTTCTTGCAGGACACTTCATAATGGACATAGACAAAGGCAGTCCTGCGGAAAATGCTGGCATGAGGGAAATGGACAGAGTTGTTGCTGTCAATGGAAAGGATGTGGACAACTGCAGCCACGAACAGGTGGTGGACTGGATCAGGCTATGTGGCAACACATGCTCCTTCCTTGTGGTGGACAAAGACACCGACCAAATGTACAAGCAGGTGAGCCACAGACTCACTTATAGTCTTTCTAGTTCTGCTTACAACGTTGACAACAGGCTAATATAATCATGTTTCGTGTGTCACAGGGTAAGGTGTCTCCTATGCTTTTCTGGGAGGAGATGAAAGATTCTAACTCCCCACCCAGTTACACTGAAGCTTTGAGCTTGCCTGCTCCTGCCCATACATCCATGCCTGTAAGAGATAGAATGGAGGAACTGAGACCCAAACTGTGCAGAATGGAGAAGACCTCTGCCGGCTTTGGCTTTCACCTAAATGGCATTGAAGGGATGGGTGGCCAGTACATAACAGAGGTAAGATCAACAAGAACAACCACTGTCTGAGGAAGAAGAACCTGGTAAAATCACCTCTTTTCAGGTGGTGAAAGGCGGTGTAGCAGACAAGGCTGGTCTAGAGAACAACGACATTGTGATAGAGGTGAACGGTGAGAATGTGGAGCAGAGCACCCATGCTGAGGTGGTGAACATAATTCGCAGAAGTGGCAACACTCTGGAGATGCTGGTGGCTAGACAGGATGTCTACAAACAGCTCAAAGCCACAGATGTGAAGATCACACCCCTTCTCCTTGGGGAAACATCCAAGGGTAAAACTCACACTGCAGAGGCTCCAGGACCAAACAGGAAAGCGGAACAGCAGCAGGAGGACGAGGAAGCCAGGCCTGAAACTCCACCTCAACAGGAAAGGCAGAGGGTGAGTGGTGCTATTTGTTGTCACCAATAATTTTCCTAACTAGCATGGTTTTAAATGCGACTGTTCTGATCCATCCTGGAATATTATACTCTAATTGTGAACAATTAGAGTATAATTTCAATATGTCCCTTGCCATTCTAAAAATATTTTACAATTTAAATCATGCCATAGTAAATACATATGATTAACAAGAGGGTTGAGATTAGAGTTATACTGCTGATTATTTCACCACATAACATTTTGTTGCTTAATAACCCTCACCCCCTGAAAATACAATGGAAAAACGGCACGTGGGCATTCTGCTGCAGGTTAAGAGGTTAAAGTGCACCGGAAAGTTATTGATGTCATTTGAACTTTTCACATTTTGTCATGTTACGACCACATATTTCAATGTACTTCATCAGAATTGAATGCAACACACCAACACAAAGTAGAAAATGGCTGAAGAGAAAGGAAAATTAGCAGAATTTATGTATTCATATTATTTAAACATATTAAAGGGGTGTGAACAAATTCTTGCACTAACCTCTCAAAATCCTGTATAAGTTTTTCTTCCATTTTATAATTGTGTCACTTTGCATTGGGTCATCACTGACAATCCAAATATAAAACATTGAAGTTTGTGGTAATAATGTGGCAAGAGGGCCATGACCATCTTTGAGCACAGTACTGGATGAATTGCAATAATTGTAGATATTATCCTGCCACGAAAGATGAATGCCAATGTCATTAAATAACACTAAAAGACTGCACAATTTGGGTCACATTTTTTGGCTGGTGTAAGAATGGCAATGAAAGCCATATTTGAGTCATCAAATATTGAAAGTATTTGATGATGCAGTACAAAAAAACTGTTCTGTAAAAGTCTATCTGAATAAAGCTACTACTGAGAAATGTTTCAATTGATATAGAAAACCATTTCAAGTTTCATTCAATCCAATTACCTACATATGGCTTTCGTTCTGGTTCAGCTGAAATATGACAAACAAAAATGTTATCTTACTTTCTATTCTTACTTTTAGACGCCCTCTGTGTCATCGTCTTCGTCTGAAGATGGCATCGATGAGAGACTCTGAAAGGATGCCCATAGGAACAAATCCTAGATGTGGCCGAATCTGAAGAGTTTCTTTTTAAAGCTCTCTGAGCTTCACACATTCCGGAGAAACATAAGAGAGATGATAACAACAACTAGAAAATACTAATAATTACAGCATTGGGGCTGAGAAATTACCCACTTAAACTGATTCATAGCAGAATAGCTGTTTCTGGAACTTACAGCAGAAAAACATTTTTTGCCTTTAAGAAAAACTTCAATGCACTTCACATTCACTGAAACCTGAAGGAGGTGATTAACCAAAAGAATAAATACAATTTTAACTTGGCAGCAAGAAGATGGTTACTAACCTAAACAAGTCCACATCTACAGTCAAAGCTTAAAATAGATGGAGCTGTGACAAACAAAGCTCGAAGAAACCAAATGTTCTTTTACCATTATACCCAGAAAGACCATAAGGAAAGTAAACAAAAAAAACAGTCTCCATAAAGATCAGGGTAAGATAACCAAAGTAAAGCTTTAGGTTTGTGATTATCTACTGAAATAAGATAACACTTTAACAAATTTTACACATTTTTACCAGAGGTGCCAATAAATGTTGAGGGCGCTGTATTGTTTTGATCAAAACTTGTATTGATATATAGCCTCTTTTAAAAACCTGAGATAATTGTTGTCAACGTAATTTAAAATCATCTACATATGCAGTAAACATGTATTTTCTTTCCTTTATTTAATGTTTGACATAAAAGTTCATATTTCTTACATAAAATAAAAAAAATTAACACATTCCATCTGAGTTAAGGCTGACTTTTTGAGTGCCTGCTTTCTTCCTAAATTGAATAACATATCTGAACATAAAAAAAAATCACAGTGGGAAAACTTGCAGTGAAATAAGAAATGTGTGTTGTTTCAACCAGTGTGTTAAAACATAAAGAGAAAAAGAATTAACCAAAAGTATACAAAATTAACACCAAAGAACCCTATTTGTTTTATTTGAATGATTTTCTGTAAATACTCTGTTTTCATGAGAGTCCAGTTGCAAAGTTCCTTCAGCATGTGCTCCAATAGTCACCCTAAGAAATGTTTTTTTTTTTTTTTCCTGATTCAGAAGGAAATGCCTCAAAAATGATTTCTGTACTTCTCAGAACTGCAGAATAAAATTCAGCCCACACATCAGTGAAGGCTGAACAAGCCACAGGTGTTCAGAGGGCCATGTGTTTTTCTGGTGCCTGCTTGTGGGCGAGGTAAAGGAAAAGGATGCTGGACAGAGCGCTGACCAAGAAGATGACGTCAAACCAGCGGTGGTAGAAGTTGAACTGGAGTTCTCCCAGAACCTCTGTCACGATGGAGCGGTACTCCAGTGGCATGCTCATGCGCATCAGCAGCACAGATGAAACAAAATACATTCCCTGATAGATTGAGAGAAAAAATAAAAAATGGATTCAAACTTAACTCAAAGCTGCAGGAAGTGCTCGGCTTTAAAGAAACACACACTCACCATGATCTGAGCGAGGACAAGCACGATGACATTAGAAGATTTGCTGCTTGATATTGCGTAGAAGAACTAAAATAAAATGAAGGTGACAATATTAAGAAGATGGAAACTGAAAAAAATACTTTTCAAGAAAGAAAATGTGCATGTGTTAAATAGTTGAGTTGAAAATATTTGACCTCCGTTAAAAATTGATAAACTGCAGGTTAGAGGCTTTAATCTGGATTTAAGTGTGCACATTTTAACTAACGGGCCATCATTACCTTTGTAAGTGTGATAAGCAAACCTCGTATGGAAGTGACAATTATTATTCCAACCAGGATGAAAGAAATATGCTGGGACCAAAATTTCACCTGGAACACAGAAAAGAGGAGAAAACATAGAATGAAAGCCAAAACCTTTGGCGTTTTAGATTGCTCCCTTTGGATGTGAACCTCTTGGACTATGTTTAATAACTGCTTTTATGTGAACACACTGAACATGATTAGCACATGGTTAACGGCAGACAGAACAAGGCAGAGAATTATCTTCACAAGCGGTCATTCCAGGTGAGACAAAACAAATTTCTGAAAAGTAAATCATTAAATGTATTTGTAAACTTAAATTCAGGGTTGATGTCAAGATTAAAGAAGCAGAGGTTGCAGAGAGGGATAGAATAAATTGATGTAGTGACTTTGTAAGTAATAGAAAAGCTCTCAGAAGTAATGAATTCATACACAAGTGTGTTTCTTACATCAAACTGGATGCCCAAGTAGTTCACTGTTATTTCGATACCCCTGGTCACCGGATCTGTCTTTCCAACTCGATCAAACACTATGTTTATCGTTGCCTGTAAATGGAAGAAATGTTTAAAAGTAAAATCAGTGACAGCACACCTTTTAAAGTAAACATATCAACCAGCAGTAAACATATACAGTAAACAAGTGACATGAATGTTTATGTGAGATACAAAATATGAATGCAGTGTTCTTACCATGAATATTTTCCAAACACAATAGATGGAAAAGAAGTAACCAAGAAAGTTGAAGTATTTCCCCTGGAAGGTCTTTGAGTACTCAATTCGCTCCTAAAGGAAAAAAAAAGACAACTCACTCACCGCATAATTAAAATAGGTAAACTAGTTATAAATAAATGTACGAGTAAATAAGCTGATGTTTATGCATGTTAAATGTTTACTCCAGGTGAGATTCTGCTGGTTTCCATCAAAGATAATTATAGGTTTATGTATATTAAGTAACATTAATATGATTTTTTTGCGACAACAGCAGCAAAAAAAAATCACATCACACCCTCTCACTTTCAAAACGTGTTAATTACAGCAGTATTGTGCGTGAAAACATTCAAAACGTTGACGAAAAGACAAACTTGAACTGAGCACAGTTCACCCTTATGTCATAAAACGGTGCTATATTTGGTGAGGGCCTGTTGACTGCTGTGTGTGTAGCTACAGTTAATGGTGTATTTGAACATGTGTAAACAAATATGATACTAAAGAGGTAAACCAGCCCTTAAGTGCTTTAAAAGTTGATTAGCCTCAGTTAAAAGCAAAGTCATTGCGGGCACTTTTTCCATTAATATACCTAATTAATTTTCCATTGGAGAATAAGGGCAGCCGTACTGAGCTAAATAAAAAAAATACAGTGGTGTATAAGCCCTTTCCTGACTTCAAACAGGGTAAAATTATGTAAAAGCAGGACAGCAGGGCATCGTGAATTACTTAGGCAAGATCATCTGCATGTTCAGCAAATCCCAGTCTCCTATCCAGTCAATATACTAGGTCCAAATTATTTTTAAAATGTTCAACCTTTGATTTGTTTAGTCTCATTTGTTTCTAGTAGAAGATGTATAGATAATACTCGGGTATACATTTGTTTACCTTGGTGGCTTGCAGATCCACAGTCTCCAGGAAGAGTTGTCGACTCAATTCCTCCAAAGCATCAACTTCCTGCTGGATCAAAGACAAATCTACAGCGTGGAAGTCAGGGATCACAGCCGCTAATATTTTTCTGGACAGTTAACAGGAATCTAAAATATAGAGATGCTCGCATCCAAGCATGAAGGATACTTTCACTGCCTGTTTGTGTAGAGGTAACACTCTTGATCATGCCCCAGAAACCAGTCTGTTTGTTTTGGTCCTCCCCTCTTTGGTACATCTGCCTCCTCGTCATGGCAATTCTTGAGAGACAAAAGAAAGCATTATTTTACTTTTTGCAGGAAAAAAAATGGTTTGAAGATTAAGAGGGGAGTAAAATCATTAATCCCACCGTTTCTTTTTGCTGACAATCATATCCATGGTTTGGAGTAGCCGCCTCTCCAGAGCAAGAATGTCACTATCTGTTACATTTCTGTGAAAACAACAAAAACCAACTGTGAAGACACACTGCCACCTTCTGCTTGAATACTGCAAAGAAACAGCCAATGAGCCTAACCTGAGGAAATAGGACATATATGTATATGGACAGTTGACGGCACCAAACCCTGAGAGGAGAGCCATAAGAGTGACTCCGATCACACCGACACGACTGATGAGCTGCTCAATGGACAGAATCCCTGCACAAAATCAATCAGAAAGAGACATTAAACAACAAACAGCTCATATACTTCACAGATGAATGATTGTGCAGAACCCTGCAAATGGCCTCTTTCACATTTTGCCACATTACAATTGCAAACCTCAATGTATTATAATGAGATTTTATGTGATAGACCAACACAACTATCACATAGCTGTGAAATGGTAGGAAAACAATCCATGGTTTTAAAATGTTTTTTTCTTTTTGTATTGTCTTTTTTCAAAACAAATATTTGAAATGTATGAAGTACAATCTGTGGATTGTGGAAACATCTCTCCCTGCATGACAAGTACAAATCTTTGTGGTACTTCTGCCAGTTTTGACTGAAATTTTTCCCCAAATTAATTTTTGAAAATCCTCTACTGAGAGTCAGATTGGATGAAGTGTTAATGAACATAATTTTTCAGGTGTTCAAATGTTTTAATTTAATCTATTCTGTTTCTTTGGCTTTATGTGTAGAGCAGCTGTGCTGTTGCAAGATGAACCTGCATAGTGAATCTAGGCAAAAAATGTAAATGTAGGTCATATAAGAGCAGTACATTTTCTGTTCCCTACATTACTTGAGGCAAACCCCAGGACATTCAATGGCTTTCTTCTTGACATGAAGATGCTGTTTGTTCAGAAATGTTTTCTACCAAACCTCCAATGCCTTCACAGAAAATCCGTATTTATACCGACATTACATTACACACAGGTAGACACTATTTACTATTTAGCTGGCCACTAAATGCAATTGGGTTAAATATAACACCAGATTTCAATTATTATTATTTCAGAAAAAAACATAAAAACTATGTTTCCTTTCCCTTCCACATGTGATGTATGCACTTCTTTATGTTTGTTTATGACATAAACGCCACTGAATTTCCTTAGGAAATGTGAAAAATCCTTAGAGGATGTGAATACTTTGGCATGACACTAACACGGCATAAAATGCAACATTTTGATGAGGCCTCGTTTACTCACCATGTTTTGGACTCAAGATTGGGAATGGATCTCCTAACTTCCAGAAGAAATACATGAAAGTAAACCAAACCATACAGGCAAAAAGGAGTCTTTGCCTCTGCACTGAAAAGACAACAAGTAAATAGTTCACCATGAGAACAGCACCTACAAATGTTTGGTCCTAAAAGGTTTTTTAATTTCTTGAACTTACATAGTCGTATGTTGCTGACAACAAAGTAACCAATATAAAAAGGCACCACAAAGATTAGAACCAGCAAAATCACATACAGATTCAACTTCCAGTGGAAATACCTGGAACTGGGACAAAAAGTGATGATTAACAAATTTTATTTGTTTTAACAAATACATATCTGAACAGGCCTTTTCCCCAAAAGTAAATATCACTTACGTGCTGCTTAAGGCCCCAAGAATCTCAAAAATGATAAGCTCAAACATTGTACAGGAAAATGCAAAGGTGACAGAAAAAACCACCTGGACAACATACTGTCGCACCTGAAAACAAAAACACAGTTTGACTTTAAAACATTTACAAGTCTGCTAAAGAAGACAAACCTCTAATATTTGTATCTGTTGTGTTTCTTTTCATTAGAATCAATATGTAATGTCTTAAGGAAATACCAGATGTATTTTAGAGACATAAACTACTAATGCTGCAAATGGAATAACCCTTACCTCATAATCTTTGAACAGCTGCCGCATAAAGAACAACCAACCAAACCCAAAAAACAGCACCTGGGCAAAATATGCAAAGAAATATTTGATGGGAAGTACAAAGACACTCAGTAACTTAATATATAAAGTAAGTTGAAAAGACTTATGGAAATCAGGTTCAAACCCAATCTAGATTAATTCTTGTACTTCACATTAATTCAGTACGGTCTCATTTCTTAATGACTACCATATAGCAAGTTGATAAGCAACAATATCATAACATGCTGACGGAGCTGGTAAAAACACTTTTAATACGTACATTATAAAATTTTACTTATGAGAAATCATATAATTAATGTGGGTAATACCGAGCATATTTCATCTTGAAATATCTTATAAGAACTGGTCCCATGTCCTAAAAATCTAAGTAAACTACAGAAAAGTATACTTCTTCCAACCGATTACCTGAGAGGTGAACATGATGACTGAGTCCACCAGAAACGACATGATGATGATGTGAGTAAAACAACCTCAAACACTTCGAAAAATCCCAGTGCTGCAAAGTGCAGGCCAAGATTAGTTCATTTTAACCCCAAGGACAAAAACTCCGTATTTCTTTAAAGTGAACCGTGTGTTACGTCTCTAACATTTTCACAACACTTGTTTAGCTGTCAAGCTACAACAGCAAGTCGTCACCAACATACTTCCGTCGCAGGGATATTACGTCATTCGCCATTCAAAGTAAGGAAAACAAATAAAAAGGTTAAAAAACTTAAGTCACAATAACAAAACAGAAAATAATAAAACAGACTACTATAATCACTTATTATCATTTGTAATTTCAAAACAGCACGGTCATAGAAGAATAGACGTTTTATCAATATAGACCGTACATTAATATCGCCGCCATGTTGTGAGTGTAATTGTTTCCCAGGTATATTTGTCTATACATAGGCTTTAAATTAATCATTTATTTTATACATTTTATTTTTATGCTTAGTTTAGAACTATTTTACGCACATCCGTTTAATATTGGTTGTTGTCTTGTTAGATTGTTAGATTAATGTTTTGCCTTAAATATCAACATATTCAGTACTGGCACGAACATGTATACATATGAAACTATTGTTAAAATTATCTGAATGCAAACATTGTTTTTTCAGTCGTAAAAACGTAGTTAATAATCGTTGATTTTCAAAACGTTGCCTCTAATGGCGCAAAAACGATGGCGCAAGTGCCATCAACAACTGCAAATGTTTTTATTCATTTATTGTTTTAACCTTTTCTCTCCAAAGTAAAATAATAATAATAATAAGAACATTTAAATTTCCTTTGTTTATTGTGTATTTTTTAAATTACAACGCAAATCTCAAAAATAAAATAAGCTGATTAGGATTCACTATTTTGATCATTTTGTATATATCTATATTCTATTGTCTTACCAGCTATGCATATATGTATGTTTTAAATTTAAAATAAATAAATAGATAAATAAATAAACAAATAAATAATATATTATTTTTTTGAGATCTTATATTTGCGCGCAATGTATGTACTACGACCCCAGAGGGCGCCGTGGAACCAAAACGTTCAGCCCTCATTGTGGACGTCATTTAATTTGGGTAGGGCGCCTTTAGTGTTCAGTGCTGCCAGAGGTTAGAGTATCAGTCCGAGGAGAGCGCAGCAGCAAAACACTTGGAGGAGCAGAAAATGTCGAATGCCGATGCTGGATTATAAGGATGCAGGGGATGATGCAGAGGTAGACCGTCTTAAGCTGTTGGCTTTTCACATTTATAACAAGAGGCATAAGGTGAGTGTCTCTGTTAACTGATACAACTTGTTGAAGAAATGATTGTGAACTCTGATTTGTTTTCTTGATTGATAAAAAAAAACTACAAGTTTTTAGTTTGACTGTTTTTAGTTTAGCTTATCTTATATTTCAAAATGTGATTAAAATGTTGGCAGTTGAGAAAAATATGCTGAACTTATAAATGCACTTCATGCTTCAACGTTCTATTTTATAATGAACTAAAGTGCAAATGTTATAGCTCCTTGCTGGCTCAGTGCACAATATTTTACATGAAACGCTGGCATGGACATACGGAGTTAAAGCAGATGCAATCATAAAGAATGTGGAGTAGAAGAAAACAGAACAGTTTCATAGTCGAAGATACAAAAATATATATATATAAAATAATAACAAATAGCTGGATTTTGATCATTTTGACTCACTGAGCTGAATATTGTTTGCTGGCCAATTAAAGCATCCAGAAGCTTGACTAAAAACTGTGTGGACAAGCCAAATGTCTTCTGGAAAGGTGGGGTTTATTGGCAAAGAAGACAACGATTGAACTCTGTGGTCAGAGTGTTAAAGAAGAAAGTTTTGACATGAAATGGGAAGGTGAGACTTTAATAATGCCGTAATAGCTGTAAACATGGTGTAGATAGATACATACTGTAGGGCGTTTTTGCTAAGAGTGGTACTGGTGCATGGCATGAGGTTGATGGAAACATAGGTAAGACGACCTAGAAAATATGTAACTTCACCTCAGATAAAATCCACAGCAAGATGGATTCAACTTGGACCTTAGTAGTTGTTTCAAATCAACAATTATTCCAAATACACGTAAAAACTGGTTTTGGAAAGGATCATGATCTGTAATTACCACTTAAAAGTCCTGATGGTAACCCTGTGAAACATTCAATCTGGATCCAGAGACCAACTACTTCAAATGTGTTCTAGCATTTTAGCCAACAAACGCAGTCAAAAATTGATTTATATGATTATAAAAAGATCTATTCAGGTCATGATGAGAGGTCTTTCTATTTTTCCTCAGTGAGAACGATGATGATCCCTGTCACATGTAGAAAAGTTCTGCAGGTGTCTTTTCTCCTCCTCTTAATTGGACAAATACATGGTGAGTAGGAGCATACTAAGTCAAACCAATAAAATACTAAAAAATATAAAAAACTATTCTTGCTTACTGTTCCCAAAATATTGATTTCAGGTAGAGTGACGGCGCCGATACGTTTGAAAGCACCAGTGGACAAACCCTTTACACTGACCTGCGCACTTTCAAAGGACCGTGGTGAAACTTTGAGGGAGGTTCGTTGGCTGGACGACAAGAATCAGACCCTGCTGAGCTACCAGCCAGGTAATAGAGACAGCGTGAGTGGACAGCAGCATGTGGAGCTCGCCACCTCACCAAAGGACTCCTCAGCGATCACCATTCGCAGGGTGGGCTTCCGTGATGAAGGCTGCTACACTTGCATCTTTGAGCTGAGTCCTTCAGGTTCAAAGCAAGGACAGACGTGTCTCACTGTTGACGGTAAGGGAAATATTTATAATTATTTTGAGTCCAATAAAGGTAGGCTGTCTAAAAGGAACACAAGTATTTTGCATTTAGGATAAAATATATTCAAGTGTACATTAAAGCTGAGATAGACACTATTATAGTTCAGAAGCTAGGAGGAGATTATAACCTGGGGAAAGATAGAAGAGAATGGACAGAATAAATTGTTTGACTGAATGGAGGAGCAATAGTTAATGGAGCTTTAATAATCATAGAACTTAAGTGAATTTGTGGATGCATAAGTGAAAGATTCATTAAGATATTTCACATACAAGTAGCTGGTATTGCAGATGGTCCATCAATTTACTAATAGTTCCACAATCTGAATATATTTTTAGTATGAAGGACAAGTATTACATGATTTTGCATCACTACTGTAAACACAGCTGAAAGCAGATAAAAATGCATCAGACAGGTCCAATAACTGAACCCTGTGTAACTCCATAATAAATTATCCCTTCCATCTCATTTATTATTTACAGCTAATAAGCAATCATGAATTGTGCACGGATGCAATTCTTTTTGTAGTTACATAGATAACATTGTGCAGAAAGAAGAGTCATGAACTGGGTGTGTAAAACCTCCACTTGAAACCTGAATGAGTTACAATCCCAGTGATAGTAAGAAGAGACAAGCTGACAAACGGACATTTTTATGACTGTAAGCTCTTGCATTGTGAAGCAAGTTGTCCTGTGTTTGGCACAGACAACATTCACATCTGTTTTAGAGTCTTAGAGTGATAGATTTGTTAGGAAAGTCTTTTACAAAAGAGTAGCCAATATAAATGAGGGATAAGTTGGCTGAAGCCAGAGCTGTCACAATAGTGTCATAAAAGACAGTGGTCTGTATTCAGTCTTCATGGTTGCTGTCCCTGTTAATATTTCATCGCTTGATTGATTTTGGATACTTCCCCTTTTGCACTCAAGGCTTAAAACTGAAAATATGCGAATACATGTGTTCTCAACCACTGTTAACCTCTGACCAGAAACTGATGAGCGTGCTGAGACTGGGCCAGTCATGTTAATAAAGAGCTGTGCAGCAGTGGGAGAAGGGGAGCTTAAGCTCCTAAGCAAAAACAGCTGGGCTAGATTCCACTGAGTGGTTTCTGTTTGGGTACCTCATATTCTCAATATTAACATTCTCCTTTATGCACCCCGTGTCTCCCAGTTATGTTTATTATTTTTTCTGCCCTCAATTGATTCTTTGTATTTCATTCCCAGCCGAAGTCACATCTGAGAGAAACAAAACAGCAGTGAGCGGCAAGAAGGCGTCCCTGTCATGCTCCTTTGGTTTGCCCGAAAAGGTGCAGCAGATAATGTGGAAACACACGCCTGCTCAAGGTGAATCAACAGAGGTGGCCTCTTTTGCAAAACGGAGCGACCCCATGATCGAGCCAGCTTATCAGGGGAGAGTCTGGCTCTCTGCTTCTCTGTCAGACAGTCAGCTTACGATCCAGCCTGTTGCCATTCAGGATGAGGGTTGCTACACCTGCTTTTACGAAACGCACACTGAGGGGACAAAGAGCTCTGTGGTCTGTCTCTCTACCTACGGTAAATATCTGCTTTTACCCGTTGACATAACCACCATAACAATGCAACATTAGGTCAAAACATTTGTTTCCCCGTCTTTTATCAAGTTCCAGGAACTGAAAAATAAGTTTCACAATAAATATGTAGTAAATATTTCCATTAAAATGTCTTCTTAAGGACATTTAGGATTTATCTAAAGTAGTAAAAACTGAGTTACGTTCGTTGCAAAGTGAGACTTTGTTTTTAGTTTCTTTTTATGCTAGTCACTTACATTTGAATATACATCCTTTTAAGTAGAAAAACGTGAAGAATAGGAAATGTGACAAGAGGGAAAAAAATACATTACATATTTCTTTCTAAATTGAGTCATTGGAGTCAAAGTTTGTATTGCAATTACATTGCTGATACTAAGTAAATCAGGGCTCCTTTAGTTTGACACAGTAAGTGTTCTGATACAATAATTTGCAATATATGTATGTTTCTTCATTCAACTAGTGCAATCTCCTTCAGTCTCAGTCACATTTACCTTTCACACAATAACTGAAACACATAATCTTAAGCTTTTACAATAAGATCTTTCCCTCAGAGTTGCTCCAGTATAGATGCTCTCTATGATGAATCTCACAAACTTTTGAATTCCTCAATACTGAAAAGCACAAAAGGAAGAGTGTTTCTTTCTTTTTGTATTTATCACAGTTTAAGACTTTAGAAAGATAAAGTCTTAAACTGAATTTGCCTGCAAATTCAGGCACATCACGTTTTTTAACTAAGGCGCTGGATAAAGAGAAATTTTAAGGTTGGACAGTGTTACAAAGTAGCTTTTTGGCACCAGGAACGTCTTCTTTTTCATAAAATGACCGAGCTAACTCACGCATATGTTGGATAATTTATATCTGCAGTGGCTGGAGCTAAATCCACTTATTCCAACATAGTTTTTTTTTCATAATTTGCTGCTTTATTTTATTGTTATTTAAAACAAAGTTTTCAAGTGTAGAAGCTTTTACTGAACCTGAGAAGTAAGGACTGACTGCCAGTTTTCGATTTTAGTGGCAGGAAAGGAAAGCACTGTTGTGGTTTTGGGTATTATTAATCTTCCCTTCCTTCTCAATGCAAGATGCTTTAATGATGCAGCAGCGAGACCAGAGTTCTCCAGACCTGCTTCCACACAAACACTGAACAATAATGTCGATGTGCAGAATGGAGCATTCGAAAGAATGATGGAGGCAGGGAGTGACGTCCTGATGCATGACTGTGTCAGTGTTCACCGCACACAGTGATTCTCTCTGTGCTTTGTCTGCTTCTCCTTTGTGCTCTTTTGGATTTCAACTTTTCTCCCGTTCCCTTTCTCTTACATTAGTTTCAAGGAACAGATGTGCTTTTGTTTGAAACTGAAATGTACAGTACAGTATTTTTTTTTCTACTTATGACTATGCATGATTAACATTTTTTATTTTCATTCCTGCTGTCTATTTCTGCCAATATTCTTCTTGGATTCTCTCCACATTGGATGACATAATGACCTCTGCAGTTTTTTTCCCCGACTTTCAAACAGTCTGTGAACAGCGATGACCAAAACAAACACAAATCTAACATTAATCATCCTGTGGTGACAGCATGAACCTGAACCCCTGTGTTACGGCCCGGCTTAGATGGCCGCAACAAAAAATAGGGTGGACACGGCAACCAGAAACATTTTAAAGCCCTTCAGAGGCATTCATTAAAAAATGATTGTCCAGGGGATAATTGGCAGTAGCCCAAGGCGTAATAAACCGGCGCTCCCTCCGCCAGGTCCTTCCCTAGTCATGGCCCTGGTTGGCTCCCACTGGTCTCAGCTACAGCTCCCACAACGTGTCAAAACAATCTGCCGGCGCCTCCTGAGTCCGGATCTTGACTCGGCCTGGATCTCCGGGTCATCTGCGCCTCACTCTTGCCTCGGCCCGGGTCTCATGAATGGAACGGCGCTCCTTATATTCAACCCAGGTGGTCGCGTAATCAGAAGCGCCTCCCATAATCAAGGACCTTAATTGATAGACAGTATAACAGTCACATAGCACACACAGGACCACAGAACAGGGGCCGTCACACCCTGAAACCTGAAAATTACAACCAGATCCAGAAATACTAACACAAAAGCATTTGGTTTTATAGTGAATATTTGGACAGAAAATACAAATATTTCAGCCTGTAAAAAACATTCAAAAGTTTTTGTTTTAACATTGAACACTAGAGTTAGTGGGACATATAATTTTAAATCTTCCATTCACAATTTATGTGCATCTGCTGAACTACTTCTCAGTCCAACATTCATAAAAATGGTAGCAGACAGCAAAAAAAAAATTGTTGTGATGATGTCCTGAAGGCTCAGCGTTGAAAAGAGCTGGAGCTTTTTAAAGAGACATGAGCCTAATTTGAAGTTGTCAAACTGCAAATTCAAATGTCTTTCAAGTCATGTTTGATATATACAGCATTTTTATAACAACTGGAAGTAATTTAATTGCATTATGTGTGTGGAAAGTACAAAATACAGCCCTTTTATTTCTTCCACCTACTGCTGCTGAAATTACTTCTTTGATTTCTGGGCATTGAGCTTTGGAAAATTCTCTCGTTGGAAGATGAATCGCCACCCTAGCCTGATGTCCAAGTTTCATGGTATGCATGGAGTAAGCCAAAAAATAGGCAGGGCCTGTGTTTTTCTAGACAGAATGTTTGAAGTTCAGGCCCAAATATCTTTGCTTTTTTTACCGCAACAGAGTTCTGTTGTTCTGGTATAACAATCTCTGAAATGTGTTTCTGCGAAGTTCAGGTGAGCTACCATAGCCATTTTTCCACTCTAATATAAAAGTCTTAGGAGTACAAGACTAATGGTTCAGTATCGGAAAGCAAAAAACTGAATCTCTGGCTAAGAGATTATTGGGTTTTTGGTCTCCTCTTAACTCTGAAATGCACGGGCAACTGTGAGACCTTACA
Organism: Girardinus metallicus; assembly: GCA_903067095.1. NCBI lineage: Eukaryota > Metazoa > Chordata > Actinopteri > Cyprinodontiformes > Poeciliidae > Girardinus > Girardinus metallicus. The sequence continues at coordinate 31,172 of CAEGAE010097319.1, forward strand.
TAATGCGTGTTTCAATCCAGCTCTTGTTCAATCATAGAAACATATTTTACGAGAACAAAATGAACCTGAGCTTAATTGTAATTCTGAGTTACAAGGGAAAGCTTTTTAATAGTCATGCATGTGAAATTGTACTTGCTGATTATATTTTTTTATAAACGTTTTATTCATTCTGTCATTGTAGGGTAGCCGGTGTTGAATTTTACATGGAAAGAAATATATAAAATTTTGGCTAAAACATAAAATGTTCAAAAAGTGCTGTGAGTTTTTATCAGACACACTGTATGTGAGCATGTTTAAATAAACTATCATGTGTCAACAATATACCATAAGACAGTATCCATCATTGTATGTTAGCATTAGGTTATTTATTTCTTGAAAGTTGAAAGAATACTGTTTAAATTATATGCTGACAAATGTAAGCCATGTATATAGTGTATTATTTAAAAATTTGCTGGTAACATGCTGCTATAAACATGATAGCCTTCCCGTAATAATCCATATGACATTATCGTGGCTTGATTTTTGATCTGAATTTTCGTTCCTCTTGTTCCAAACCGCCCTCACAATCCGGTGTTATCCAGAACAAAGGTCGGAGAAGTTCCTCAGTCACAATACTGAAAGGAATCTATAACCATGAGAGCCAAATAACTGTGGCTGAACGTGTTCTTGCCAAGAAAAATGCTCTCCATTCCAGTGCATCGCATTCCTCACCCAGCCTCGAGAACAAGAAATTGAAAACAGTCTAAGATCTAGTGATGGATCTTAAGGAAAAAGGAACTTGTCTTGGTTGATTCAAGCTTTTATCCCAGGTATCATGCCCATGATATATAATCACAAACTGTTGGAAGACATGAGTTTAGACAGTTAATTTGATAAAACAATATATTTAGGGACTTAAAACAACTTGCTTTCTGTTGTTATTTTTATCCTATTACAATAGAACATTTCTTAAATTTGAGAAAAACTCTCATATTCTGACTTGCTTTCATTGTCCTTTTTCAGTTCTTCCAAAACCCCAGGTGAGCTACAAGACCACCTCTCCAGGCGTGATCGAAGCCAACTGCACGTCTGTATCTCGGCCTCCTGCAGAGATTGTGTGGAATGTGGAGACAGACAACCGCACCATAGGCCCCCCTGTGAACGTGTATGTCCGTCAGGATGACGGGACCACTCTAGTCATCAGCAAGCTGACCGTCCAATCAGGGCTGCTGAAAGATGTGTCTGTCAAATGCTTGGTGCATCACAAAGGGCTCGAGTCACCCATCGCTGTATCCATGAACACTAAGAGTAAGTTATCTGCTAACATCTACATCTTTGTTGATGATATGTCATTTCTGCGTGTAATATGTTAACAAATATCACCTTTTTTTAATGCAGTTTTGTTGATTTAAATAAATGGATATCTATGATTGCAGCAGAAAACTGCAGTGACATTACTTGGCTGTCGTTCTTTCTGCTTCGTTGGGCACAAAAAACTTTCTAAAATAATAATTCATTAAATTTGAATGTTATTGGTTAAAGTAGCAATACGGGTTATCTCATTATACTCTGGTTAAACAAGATAAAAAATGAGAGTTTAGCTTTGTGATTATGTTAATTATTCCAGGAGTTCATATTATTGTAGATACACATTCGCTGTATTTGACTGATAAACAGCAACCTCGTCCCCCATCAGTCCTAAATCCTGTTTAGGATCAAAGTTTTGAAATGTTTTAGTTTAGATCTTCCTACTAAACTGGTTTCTTCTTTAAAAAATATATGTTAAAGTATTTTTTAAATCTGACAGTATCCAAACAAATTAATATCCGATAATAATATAGAAAGATTAATTTAATTTTTTTGTGTCATTTGTCAAAAAAGAAGCATCATTTCTGACCTATTTACTCATAAACATAAATCGAACTTTGAATGTTTTTTAACAGATCGAAATTGCATCATTGTTGTGATATGATAAATTACCTATAAAGCATGAACATAAAATAACCCAAAAGGTTAAAACATTTTATATTTCACCTACTCCTTTTTTTATTTTCTAGTTTGAATAGATCCTAACTGTTTTATACTAAGTTTTAAGTTTTCTTATTTATATGTCAGTGTTGCTTTTTATCACAGCTATTCTCTTATTTATTGTTGCTTTCAAACACTGAATTGAAATTTATTTCCCTGTAGAAATAAACGACTTGTCTCTTGAACAGCACTTAAAAATGCTTCTCTAGAATAATATGGTTTCCTAGCATGCTGGAGGGATAGGAAAAACTTTTTACTTGCAAGTTTTAGTTTAATTTATTCAACTGATGTCCTTTGGCATGAGCTAACCTTAAATGAACCAAACAGAGAAATATAGTTTCATAAAATGAAGATTGTGTAGCTGACACGTGCAGATTTCAGATTAAGAGCTTTAGATGTATCAGCCATGCTATTTTCCAGGTATTTTGGCAATCTAAACTTCAAATTATTTACAGCTTCAAGTTGAGTGTAATATAAGGCTCTAAATTGCTATTCATGTTTAGCTCATGCATCACTGCTTTGGTTTTTGCCAGCCTTAAATTTACCTCAGTTAACTGGGTCAAGAGTGCAAAAGGAGAGTAGTTGGACAGTAACACTATAAATTTAACCTGCAATTGAATTACTGATGACCTGAAACAGAGCAGCAGGGTTCAGATTAGTGCAAAACAAACTGCACACATTTCAGCACGTCAATTACATTAAAGAATTACATGTTTTACAGTTCATGGCAAGTAATGAATCTCCTGATCAGGTCTGTCTTTTCTCCTTTTTAGTTGGCACAGCTCTCACCATCCTGATCTCGGTCACCACGGTCGCAGCTCTGCTGGTGATGTCCTTGTGCTTCTGCCTTTGGAAGTGTTTTTTGCGAAAAGAAGGTGAGCACATGTTTATACTGGTTTTCTAATGCATGAAGGGTGTCTCCTAATAAAAGAAATACCCTTCAAAACTAATTGATGTACATACATTGTGGAGCAAGCTGGATAAATCTGATTGTATAAGTTAAAGATCAATAATATTTTAGGAATTTTCAGGGAAGGAAAAGAAACCTAATAAATTCCCTAATGCTTCCAACAGCCTTGCTCTGCAAATATTTTTTTCTAGAATGAGATTTTATTTTAAAATAAACAGAATTTAATATCTCAGCTTATTCTAGTGTGATGTTTGGCAAACCATCCCAGAAACAATAAAACAGCAGATTCCTATTCAGATTCACTTAGGTAACAGTCAGTGGTGGAGAAAGTACTCAAACAATGTACATTAGCAAAAGTACAAATACACAGGCAAAAATGTACTTTAGTAAAAGTAAAAGTACCACATAAACATTTTTACTTGAGTAAAAGTAAAAAAGTACTGGCTTTTAAAAATACCTAAGTATTAAAAGTTAAGTACTTGCTGAATGCATTATATAATCATTAACACAATATATTTAAGTGTACCTATCATATTTAATTTTAATAATAGTAATGTGCCATTTTAATTAACAATGCTGTAGATAAAGCATGTTTTCATTGTGTTTACTCTCTGTAACATAGTTTAGATTTAGATTTGTGATTCTATGCATCATAATTTCCAGGATGGAAACATCTTCTCTAGTGGCATTTATTTTGAAAGAAATCCAACAGAAAGGGATGGACAGAAGGTGGGTGGGGGAGGACATGCAACCAAGGAACCATGTAGCAGTGTTGTAATCAAGACCACTTGACCCGTGACCAAGTCAAGACCAAGACCAGCGCCCCGCGCTACATGACACAATAAAATGTGAAGTATGATCAGAATTGCTTCTCAAATTGATCTGAAAGATCCACATTCCCATAAAACGCCTAGATATTAAATACTTAGAGCTGAAATAACTTTAACCAATGTCATTATCATTATCATTTCAAACTCTTTGTTCTGCTTTGTTTCCGACTCTGTGCTACAATCCATGGAGGTCTCTTGCCATCCCTAAAAAGATAACGCCCTGGGCGGTTGCCCATATTGCCCATGTCAGAAACCACAACTGTCTGCACCATTAAACATAGCAATTAAGACAATGCCCTAACAGTTAGCAACCTTCAAATATGAACACTGTCCAAGGAGCAACAAGTGACCAAGCAGAAGAAGCACCATGACTGTTCTCACCCTCCCTCCCTCTGCAATGTCATGATTTGAGTTTTTCCCTGTGTTTATTTAGATTTTTGTCCTCTGTGCATTCCCGTAGTCTTGTAGTCCCGTTGATTTGTCTCACCTGTTCCTCGTTGTACCTTGATTGTTTCCCTCTGTATTTATACCCACCTGTTGTCCCTGTCCTTCGTCGGATCCTTGTCGTACGTCGTTGCTGTCTTGTCAGTTCTGAGTTAGTCTCCAGTTAGTTTGTGGGTCTGGGTGGTACTGGGAAGTCCCGTGTCGGCTCAGCTCGCGTTTAATTCGGTTCCACGTCAGTTGCTACCAGTGTTTAGCCGTAGCTATAGGTCACTGTGCTGCCTTGTTCTCCATGGACTGAATTTTGAGCTCCTGTCACCATTAAAACCACCTTCAATATCCTCAACCTGGTCCACAGCGTTCATTCTCACCACCTCATAACCACAAACCCTGACAGAAGGATCCGACCAGAAACGGTGA
>CAEGAE010097331.1:0-24340 GCA_903067095.1 Girardinus metallicus
TCCAGCTACGTTCCGGGTGAGAGGCGGGGTACACCCTGGACAGGTCACCAGTCTGTCGCAGGGCAACACAGAGACAAACTCTCGTTGCATCCCTTGGGGTTAAATAGCTTGTCACCTTGTATAAATTAGAATTAGTGTCTTTCTCTAACTTTTGGTGTAGCCGTATTCCTCACTGAAAATAGTAAAGATAAAATAAATAATTTAACCATGTTGTAAACTTCCGACTGCCGCTGTGTTGGAAAAACTGAAAGATTTTCTACTCTAAAACACCTTACAGCAGACACCCAGGAAAAACATGAGCTCACCGAAACCAGGGGACTAAAGTAGGAAAAATGGGATCAATTCCAGGAAGGGAACTCCAGAGTGGGTTTGCCTTGTCCGAAAACATTTCCTCCTGTGTCATTTTGTCTTTCTGATCTCAGCTAATGTGTTTCAATTAATGCGTTTCTAGGCACTATTAGAATTTGGACGAAACGTGTTCAAGGATTGCTTTTGGACCAGACAGGAGTTGAAAGAGAGGAGATGTCAGGCGCCAGAGTTGGGCTGGCTTTAATGCGGGTCTACCTGCGTTACTGCTGCTCTGCTTCTTCCATGCAGCTGATGAGGCACTACCTCCGCTGACATTCCTGCCGCCGCTGATCCCACTGCTGCTCACCTTTGAACTCTGGACAGAGCGGTGGGAAAAGTGGGCATGCTTACCTGGCCGGCTAACCAAAGCTGCGGCCGCCACCGCACTCTGCAGCTGCGAGGAGGAGGAGAACGAGTGGGGGACGCCCCTCATCCCCACAGAGGAGACTCCGTGGGACAGGTGGCCCTGTGAGCTCTGAGGCGGACACAAACGGACAGCTTGACTCGCACCGACATTTGCTAAACAAACGCTTCTTTTAGGTGAAAATAAAAACATTATCCCTCCCCACCTGCTTAATGGAGTGATGATGCAGGATGTTGGCTCCCCTGTTGGCCTGGTGGTGGTGCTGGAGAGAGGAAACTCTGGCCTGAGCCTGCTTCAGCTGCTGAGACACCAGCTGCTCTGCCTTCAGTGACGAGGCGACAGATGAGGCGGATGACGAAGTACTGTGGGAGACCGGGGAGGACACCTGCTGGATAATGCGCTGATCTATCTCTTGCTCCTGCTGCAGCGCTTTGACGAACGCAGCTTTCAGCCGATTGGTGTGCTCAGCTTTCAAAGCCTTTTTCTGGTTGGACGACATGCAGTCTTCACAGAGCACGACTCCGCCTTTAGCCTTGTCCTGCCTCCAGCGGCAGGTAAAGTCAGTATTGCACTGGGTGCAGATGAAAGGGTCTCGGATGACTTGCTTAGACAGTGGCACACCTGTTTTTCCTGGATAGGAAAGGACGGGAAATTCTTTAGGACTGATGGAAAAACAAAATCATGGACTAGAATAAAAAACTATCCCTCTATCTAGCTAACAGACCTCTATGGATGGTATCAAGCAGGTTCTGCACCACTTCTTCCAGTCCCACCAGGTAGATGAACTCATTGTTGGCTGCAGAGGGCAGGAAGTTAAACTCTGGCGCAGGTGGCTTGGGTGGGGGGATCTCCAGCAGGGTCTTCTCCAGTTGTTTCCGCAGGGCTAGCTTAGCCGCAGCCTGGCGGCTAGCTGGAGAGTCGTTGACACCGACCACAGAAACACCACCACTTCCCAAGGAGGAGGCCTTCAGACCGGATGCAGACGCCTTCATAAACAAGCAGAGGCAGGAAGGAGCTAATCATCAGGAACAGCTTTGATTACTGTGAGCTTTGACAGTTATGAAATGGTTCTTTGTTTCACAACGCAAAAATAATGACACCCCACAGATCAGCGAAGGCCTGTTTAAAACCTAAGCCTGACAATTTTACCACCATCTTTGGCATGACTGTATTTTAAATTTTCATCTAAATAAAAGATCATTTCTAGACATTAAACGTCACTTTAGTGTAACCTTTCAATGCACTTCTAGTGAAAAGATTTGATTATCATATTGTGAGAATTTTATGCATAATAGTGCCACTTGATTAATTTTAGATCGCTGAAAACTGTTTTAGTTTGGAACTGAGCCGCAAAATGTATTGGATCACAATTTTAATTGCAATAGACTGCTTGGATGCAACTGTTTGTATAAATATATATATAAATATATATATAAATAAAGCATCATTCATTCAATCTCTGTACGCAAAGACCTTATTTTGCTGGTTGGAGGGACTAACTCCCCTTTATGCTCACATCAAGTGTGTATTTTTAGTGGCCAAGATGCTAAAGCTCGTGTAAAACGACTGAGCTATTACAATGCTGGTAAACACGTAAACAAGTAAACTGCGGACTGGCTTATGTTGAAATGACGTAAGATTCCAAGTAGAGATTAATAATACTAGAAAATCATGCAACTGCAATATTACTGTTGAATATGTTGATGAAGATGCTGACTGTGGTTAACCCACATTCTCAGTCCTTTCTGGGTGCTTTAACATCTTGGTCACCAAAATCATTAGCAGGTAGTGAAACAGTTGTTAAAAAAATATTATCATGAGATACGATTACTTGATGAACCGTAAAAATATTCTATAGGGTACTCGATTACTAAAATATTCTTTTTCAACAGCTCTACCACAAATGATGGAAAAAAGTAGATAAATCCTGAAATTGATAGCATAGGAATATCACGTCTGAAAAAATATATATGAAATGAAGGAGGAAACAAAGGCATGACTGAAAAACAATTTTTTTTAAAAAAATCACAAGTTTCATACTGACAGTAGTTTTACTACTTTTTACTTAAATCATATTTTTATGAAATATTGCTACTATTACTTGAGCAAAATTTCCAGATATTTTATCCAATCCAAGTAGCTTAACAGAATGAAGAGCAAGTTTGTTTTAACCATCCATCGATGGTTATCCCACTACATGTATTCATTTTAGTATATTATTGAAAAATAACTGGGAAAAGTTTATTCTGCCTGATTGTGTTAGGTTTTTTTTCCATACTTGTTTCATTTTGGTTTTTAAAGTGCCACCAGTTGCATGCAACTTCACATTTTTATATGAAATCAGATCAGATCATCAGTTACTCTATAGCCTTTTTACTTTTACATGAGTATTTTTTTTTTTATATTTACATTTTACCTTTACTTGAACAAGGGAGAAAAAACAGGTTCTCAACCAATGGCCTACTTAAAGACTGTAGGCCATTGGTAGTGATTTATTGGATGTCTGACATTCTAGGGATGTAAAACAAGTACACAGTGACTTAAAACCTGTTTTCTTTTCCATTTCTAAAACCTCTGCTTCCGTTTAAAGAAACCCATCTTGATCTTTTATTTCCTAAATTACAAATCTGAACCTCTGATAGATACTAACCAGCGCATTTGCACTGTTGCCGACCCGGATCAGGCCCGACTGGACCATGCCTCTTTGTCCCTGGGCTGTGGTGGCCGAGTTCCTGGTGCCCAGCAGCAGAGGAGGGGGGCCTGACCCTGAACCTCCGGTTGCTGCCAGCTGCTGCTGCTGCTGCTGCTGGCGGAGAGCGTGGATCTGCTGTGGAGACACGGAGATGGGCTAACCAGGACAATGAGAGGGAGGACACGGAGTCACGTCATGGATGAGGGAAGCGGAGGACAAGGGAGGGGACATAAAAAGCACCAAAGCAAAGAGAACATACACAAAGAGACAGAGGTGCAAAGAGAGATAAGTTCTAATTATCATAATTACTTTGCAATTGGTCACTTGTGACCCAACTGCGAGCAGTAAGACTGAATATTTAGACTGTATATGTCCAACAAACCTAACTGTGTAAAGACAGACAGATTAACACAGTACCAGTGAGATTATTGTTATTCTCGTGGCTTACCTGTGCCCCTCTAACCAGAGGAGGCATTATGATCTGGGAGCCATGTTTGGATGACACTTGCTGTCCTCCTCTGACCAGAGGGGGAGGGATGACGGTCCCTGAACTTCTTCCTGTCAAAATCTGGCCAGAGATAAATAACACCGATGTTAGATGAACAATGACTGTCCTTTAAACACCAATGACCAGCCTGAAAGCATGTGAGGAAAATAGAACATTAACCTGCTGAGAGCCTTTATTGCTTGTAATAGTTCCTCGAATTAGAGGAGGAGGAGCAGAGGAACCGGATAAACCTGAGGGCTGAAAAATTACAGAGAACAACATTAATCAACAACAACAAAGAAAAGAAAGCAGACAAAGAGTGTTCATCAAGTATGTGGTGCTTTTGCAGAAATCCAACACGCAGTTTTTGTAACTGCTGAACAACTCGAAACGGTTTCCTCCATCAGATTTTTATTGCTTTTGAGGAAGGAGTCATAAACATGGGCGGTGCCACACCTATGTTTTATTATTTAATAAATCAACTAAATACGTGACCATGAAATATTTAGATGCTTCTCTGGTGACTCATTATGTTTGGCTCCACACTGACCTGCAGTGGATGACTAATCATGACTCTCCCCTCCAACTCCTCTGATCTTATAGTGGCACATTTAACCTGACCTCAGTCTCGTTCAGGTTCACTAGAAACGGACAATCTCACAGGAAGCCTTAGCTACCATCTTTGTCATCCCAACACAAGTGGAGACGTTATGAATCCGTCCTTCACACTTCATCAGAAGAGCAGCTAAACCTCTATTCAGGTATCGGCCATTTGCACAACCATAAGTGCGAGATAAGAGGCACAGTGGCTGTTGGCGAAACGTATCGTTTACCTTTTGCAGAGTGTCCCTCTGGATTTGGCTCTGTCGAAGTTTCTTCAGCAGCACCAACTTGGCCTCCTCTAGCCTCAGCTCCTCTTTCAGCTGCTTGATGATCCGTTCTCTTTCTGCCGGGCTGCTCTTCTGCACACAAGAGAAAAATCAGAAAGTCGCTCACTTTGAATGCAAGTTAAAAAAAGAAAAACAGTGTGTAAATATGTTCTACTCTGATCAATTGTTCACTGAAGGAATGTTACATTATTATTTTTGAACAATAAAATGTTTAGTTCCTTATTTAATAAAAGGCAGTGAATTATCTGTTTGTATACGCCACCCAATGTATTTCTATTGTATAAAAAAAAAAAAAAAAAGACTGAAGTGGTTGATAAAAAAACTTGCACAATCCAATTAATCTCCACAATAATGGCCACAATTATTAAGATAATTTTAGGAATTATTTTAATTACTAAAACAAACTAAAATCGTAGCAAAATGCAGTCTAAACACATGAATACACATTCTTCTCATTTTGTTATGTTATTGTTCCACAAACTTCAGTGTATTGTATTTGACTTTATGTGATTGGCCAACCCAAAGTCGTGCAGGAAAATAATACATGGTTCTCAACATTGTTTACTAAAAATAATCTTGGATGCAGCTCCCTTTACTCCGACACCCACTCGATAAAATCCAAGAGTTTCAATAATACCTTTGCAAAGCATTGTAAATGTGCAACTTGTAAACATCGTGTGTTTTTGTCCAACCATGAGCAGGTCCGTGTCCAGCTCCTTGAAGTGGCTCAGGCCGTTCATCGGTGGACTCGGGGAGTCGTTGTCAGACAAGATGATGACGTCGTCGTCTTCTGGGGACGGGGGACGCTTCTCCCTTTTTATACTGCGAGTCAAAAGAAAGACAGCAACGTTCAGCATTATGTTTCAGCAGCGTTTGAATACAAACTCGAAGGAAGAAGTGAAAGAGACTCATTAAAATGTTTTTCAAGAACGTCATGAGAAACTTCGAAGAGAAGCTTTTAATCCTGCATGCATATGCCAAGAGATCCCGCTTTCATTTTTATTATTAAAAAAAAGGCTACAGGATTAATATAATTCAAATAGTGTCTCACCATTTTCCTTCAAGGAAGTCTGCTATACTGCAGCAATTATACTTTATGACCACAGGTTTATCTACTCCAGTGTAATCTAACAAGTCTAGTCACGTCTCTGCTATTCCAACTAGAGGTAAATACACCTAAATGCCAAGGAGGGGCAACGTAGTCCCTTAAAGCTCCAGAAAATGTCTTAAAGTCACAATGAAACGGCTGTTTTAGAGAGAACCTTCTGAAATGGGACAGGAGCAGGGTTACAGAAAAAACAAAAAACAGGCATCTAAGGCATTTGGGAGTGACCCATACAGGGGCTAAATACGTCACACAAAGAATGCAAAGAAAACGAAAGCAAATGGAGATCCAGAAAAGAGTATGAATCTACCCATGGCGATCAGCCTTCACTCTGCTAAACCACACAGTTACGCATATTTTATTCAAACCCTTCGCTGTATCCTCTAATGCAAAGTAACAGGTTCTGCTGCAGGGTTTTAATCGCTTTTATCTGCTCAAAAACCAAACCGGTGCAGAAATGTTTCCACAAAACAAGCAATGATTGCAGACATTAAACATTCCTACAAGGCATAAACATTTTCTTGACAATATGAGGCCTGCCTCCACTAGCTGTCCTCCTGGTGTGTGTGCGTGTGTGTGCGTGTGTGTGCGCGCGTAATAATCTCTCCTCAGGGGCTTAGCGCCATCATCATCACTTCCTGTGGATTAATCACGACTCTTCCAAAGAAGTCACATGACCTCAAAGTCAGAGTCACGTGACACATTAACTCCCCCCCTGTTCCTTCCACGGTGGAAACCATGGCAACAGCCGGCTGGAACCAGTTTGTGACACTCGGCTTCATTTTGTGTGAGGGGAGTTTTTAGGGTTCAGGTGGAGAGTGGAGGGAAAATGGAGGTAGACTAAAAGATGCGCCCCCACGCTTAGCCTCCCATCAAAACAGAGTCAGAAGCAACATAAGGGTTACTGACATGTCCCAATATAGCTTTATATAATTAAAGCTTCAAAAAGTGAGGTTTGAAGAAATATAAAGTAGGCACCAAAGTAGCTGGCAGTCTTCCAGTGAACAAAATAACTTTTGAAACTGAAACGACTGATCATTCATGTGATCAGACACACGAGTTAAACCTCGGTGGCATCAGGAAAGACCAGCGTTGAACACATCGAAGATTTTCCTCAGTAAATGTGTATTTCTATTATGGCTGTTGACATAAAATTCACACCACATGTTGGGAAGAAGCCATGTGACTTGCGCAAAAGAAATCAGCACAAATTAGTCCATAACCTATGAGTAAAGAAGCAACGCATAGGGCAGAATTATTAAAATGATGAAGAAAAGCTGCAAAAAAGACACAGAGAGAATCACCTGGATCTGTCAGTACTTAGAAAGGAATCCTGCTTCTCATCCATACTGGTTAATATTCATTGGTTTTGTGCAAACTAATGGCCTATAAAAAGGTTTCTCATTACCAAGGTATCCCACGAGCACCACGTAATGATGGGTAAAAGCAAACAGTTCTTATAAAACCTTCCTAACCTTAAAGTTGCAAAACGTAATGATGTAAGGGTTTTAAAGGCATATTTCTGAACTTTTGGAAATTCCAGTGAGCACCATTAGGGCAAAAATTCAGAAGTGGAAAGAAAGAACGTTATTTCATCATAAACCTGTCACAATCACATGCTTCTCCCAAGATTACCAACGGCAAAGTCAAACAATTATCACAAGAGGCTCCAAGAGCCAATGACCTTCTGGGGTGACCTTTAGAAAGACCTGGAATTAGCAGTTTTTCCCTGATTACATCAAGGTACAATGCCCACTATGAGTGCTCACTGCACAAGACTTCACTCCTGAAGAAAAGGCTAATTTAAAAGTTTTCTGTAGAACAATTGGACAACGCCATAAAATACTGAGAAATTATCATCCAACCACGAGACACTTTCTCTGTAATGTGGCAAAATTAAAATTCTCACTTTGCTCCTATTAAACTTCTGTTAAACCAACATAGAGAAAGAATTGACACATTTTAGTTCAAACCTCTTTTACCTGTGAGTTGGTTCAATCCAACTCACTCTGTGCACTACAGTCTAAAGATGAAGTAAGAAGCCTGTTCATCTTGATGTGATCTGTCCAGTCAGGCAGCCCTGAGGAGGAACGGTAAAGGAATCTGGATCTCAGTTAGCTTTACGACGGTTATAACAGTGCTGAAAACCTGGCACAGCTTGCACTGTTCAGGTGGAGGCTGCTCAGCCCTACCAGTCTGCAGCATCGCCATGTGAACACACACAGACCGTCTTGCGTTCTCTGACTCCAAGCACCCCGGCATTTGTAGAAACAGAATCCGATTGACTATTTTCTGTCCAAACCTAGCTGTGGTCTCTTTAAAAGGCATGCCAGAGATCAAACTCAACACCTCCCACACATTAGTAGAGTTCAGTTACTCTGAGCGACTGAAGCATCTTTTGTGTCAAAGTGGATATCCAAAGAGAACGTATCCACACATTAGAAAAAAAAAGAATAACTTCTTCTTTTGTGATTTTCTTTTCAACCCACGAAACACCACATCAACAGTAAGGTTTGAAGGCCACTGGGGGACCATCATGCTGTTTCAGCATATTGTATTTTCACATTCATGTAGCTGAAGGAGGAATGTCACAGGGATATTTTTTGATAGAAATCTGGAGAAAAACTAAACGTGGATTTTTCAGAAAAAAATTCCTAAACATACAACCAAAGGAACTCGTTTGGTTTTCGAAAAAAATAAAATACATGAAGATGAAAAAATGCCCCAGTCACTCACCTGACCTGGATCCAATTGAAAATCTATGGAAAGATCTAAAGATCAGAGTGCATAGATATGAACAACCTTCAATATTTGAAGACCGTTTGATTGGAAGGATGGCTCGAAAACACACAATTCATGTGACTAGTTTCTCCATTTAGAAGACATCTTGAAGTTGTCACTACCAGAAAAAGGATTTTCTCCTAATTATTGAAAAAAAAAAAAATCAGTTAATGTGTTAAATGCTTATTCTCTCTACCACTGACCTTTATTATATATAACTTTTGAATTGATTTCATTATTTTTCTGTGAGAATTACTTGTTTTGCTACAGACATTTGGTGTAAATAGCCCCGATAGAAATAGAGTCACTAAGAAAAAATGGAAAGCTACCATATTTGGAAGTGCATGTTCTGCATAGGTCTTAAACAAAACACTGCAAAACTACCAAAGTTTTCCTTTAAGTTTGAAATGCCTTCTACTGTTTGGTTGTAACAAAATAATCTAAAATGGTCAATAAATAAACTTTGAGAGCATCATTGCTTTCTTTTGTGTCTCACCTTTTGGTGGTGCTCATGTCCACAGGCTGCTCTGTCTGAACTTCCACTTTAATGGTTGCCTTCACCTCGCCTGCAGCAAGTATCCCACCTGCGGCCTTCGGCTCTGTCTGCCGGAGCCGGCTCTTTTGGTCCGTAGTCGACTCCATCCTCGCTCTGTCATTGCAGTGAATTCGATTGTCTGAACCGGACTCAGCCGTCTGGTGTTTCTGTGTCCGATCCCGATCGTCCTTCACCGACTGGGAAGTCGGGGGTAACACTAACGGTAACGACAAGCGGCTCTGCTCCGGCTCCGTTTCAGGATCTGTTCCGGGTCTAGTCCGGCTCGCAGCGTCCTGTGCCAGTAAAAGCTCAGGCTTGGGTTTAGTTTGTGCCTCTGACGCAGGCTCAGAAGGGTCCAGTTTGGGTTTTTTGCTTTCATTGTCGACATTGGAGAGGTCCACAGACTGTGGGGCAGCCTCCCTCTCCAGCGCCCTCTTCTGGCTGCGAGTCTGGCGGACAGCCTCCTCAGACATCCCCTGCGGAGAAGAAAAAACATTAACGGAGCTGCTCCATTTTCACACAAACCGAGGTTATATAATAACTTGGAGTTATATAATAAATAAAACTTAGAATATTAATTTGAGCTCAAATTAAAAGTGATGGCAAACATTTAAATCATATCAGGTCTACAGAAAAGTTTGATTTTACGCAATTAATCTGAGAAAAATCCAGTTTAATCACTTTACATCAGTTTGACAGTTCCAATAAGAACATGCAAAACATAATTACACACAGGATAACTCAGAGTAAAGATGGAATATTATTTTGCAAATATTTTTACACTTCCAATACTTTTTGAATTTTTTTTTTCTTCTCATGTCCATCTATTTTTCTTAAATCAGGTCTGTTTTACATGTGGCTATTTTGAAGGTATTTTCTATGCCGAAAGTCAAAAGTTGGAGCTTTCAACTTTTGTTTCTTATGGACATGCTGGATAGGAAATACTGGCAAGCTTTTGGAAAGAGTTAACATTTGGGTCTACAAAAATTCACATGACGCTATCAGAGCTCATCACCAATTAGATGCTAAATCAATTAACAACATAATCTAATCGCATCTCATTTTAACACACATTCATAGTGTGGACAATATTTTTAAGGTAATTATTATAATGGCATGATAGCAAGAAAAGAATATCTTGAATACCGGTGTGAATTTTTAGAACCCTCATGATTTAAACTTAAGACCTACATAAAATGTGAACTATAAAGTAACTAAATAAAACCATATAAATAATAATTCTATAATAATTTAGATATAAATGAGCAGGATTTCTTAAGGATGAGCCAAAAGTACGACAGCCAGTGCAGTTACCCAGAAACAAACAAAAAATTAATTTAAGATATTAATATTAAAAAAAAGGAAGTTTTTGGATTAAGTAATTAATGAACAAAAACAAATTTAGGATGCAACTAAATGCAATTTATGGCCCAAAATCTAAAATGTGAGCAATTCTGATTAATGTCTTCTGGTCATTAGAAGAACATTAAAAATGAGCGAATCAAACCTAAAAGAATCCATGTACTTGTGCAAAATACATTAATACAACAATTTCAGTCCACAATAGTGAAATCTCCTCCTCTTTAACTGTCATTGTGAAACCACAGACCTCCATTACTGAGAGACTACCTCCAACAATATGATTCTCTCTTTCTCCCAGCACTGTTTTGAATGCACACCTACCATTAAGCAACTGACAGAGACAAATCTGACCTTGAATCTGCAGCAGGGCACAGAGCCACACTGACATGGCCCCAAGACAAAACAAGTTGGATTAGCAGCCCGGTCACATGACCGAGATGTTGACTCCAACGTTATTCCAAAACATCTAATTATCCAAATTTCAGTCTGAACCAAAAGCCAAAGTAAGAAAATCTGACGCAAACATGGTACTATTTAGCAAGTGTTCAACGCTACGTGCAAAAAAAAAAAAAAAAAAAAAAATGAAGAAGAAAGAAACAAGACATCTGAGGATCATTAAAGTGCTGCAAGTTTTTCTTTTCCTTCTCCTAAAATGACTTGGAACAAACACGCTGGGAGTGAGACATCAGACAGTTAACATGACAACACTATCACATCGACTAAACTAAATGACGAACTATTTAAGCACAATTTCATGAAAAAAAAAATACTCCTAACGTACACAAACATTTGTTTGGTAGCTTGTGCGTCTCAGGCCTTTTTCTCTGGGTCAGATGATCACCAGATCCATTACACGGAGCTGTCCCCTGTACTGCAGATTCTGCCCCATCAGATGCTAAAACGCCAAAGACAAAAGGCAGCTCTCTCTCTGTCACACAGATGAGCATTACAGAGTGCCCTCGCAGAAGTGCTCCAGTACATGGCACGCAGTGTCACACATTAACCCCGACACAGACTGCTCTGAATCCCTCCTGTCATGTTGGAAATAAGAGAGAAGCAGGCAGACGGCGGACCACATCAGTCAATACATGATGTCTGCTACTCTGGTCGTAACGATGCCCTCCATCACCATGTTCCCAGCTCAAATCTGGCCTTCCCCCAGTAGGCTGAAGACCACTTACAATTGTTTTTTCAATGCAACAACCATATTAAATTTTTGTCCCACTTATTTTGTATCACAAAACTGAGCACAGTTGTGAAAATGAAATTTTAGAAAAGAAAAAAAATCTGAAAAGTGTGGAGTCCATCCGTTTTTATTGCCCCCAACCAAGTCAGTACTCGTGCATTTTTGCAGAAGTTAAAGATTTTAAACTTTTTGTCTTTTGACCAAAGCCCATTTTTGTCCCCTACATGGCTTTATAATAATAATAAACTTCATCTAAAATGGAACACTGTACAGCTTAAATATAAATGTCACCATTTGAAGCAATGTAAGAGATTACAGGATAAGCTAATTCACATCTGCAGTCTCTTTAAACAGGACTTCTAACGTCTATCTTTCCACAATGCATTTATTGGTGCCACTCTCCCAATAAAGGCAGATTTATGGAGTGCCCAGCTCCCACACACTCGGGCGTACTTCACTCCGCGTAGGTTTGCGCCTGCTCAAGCAGACTCGAAGCAAATATCCACCGAACCAATCCATGCTTTGTGGGAAACAACGTTCACATTCAACTGTTTTGTATGTCACACCGAGCAGATGAGGTTAAAAGTCAGCCAGACTGGCACTCTCTGTGCTACACTGGCAGATCGGTGTAGCTGATCTGATGGCGAAGAAACGGGTTAGGCACTCAACTAGCTCAAACTTGCTAGTATTGGCTTCGGCTTGTGGGAAATGAAGGAATTTGTCGTGAGAATTGAAGGCAATTGGTAGGACGGACTATGAAATCTCAATCGTCCACAGGCAGTGCGCGCCGTGTCGATGTCGTCGCTATTGTGTGCCGTGTGCAACAAACGCTTTACGTTTTTCAACTTTGGGTTGCGTCACTAACCCGCGCATGCAAGTTTACATCAACATTCCACCTGTACAAATTCCACCGGTCGCTTAGCTGAAGGAAGGCAATAGACAATGAATGGGAAGGAGCGAAATTATAGCCCTCATTTTAATGTATCATGCGATTAATAGATGTATTGCTTATCATGACAGGCCTAAGCAGCATAATTCAGAAGAAGCATGTCTTAAAAGACAGTTTTTCCATTGCTAAACTTGCAAGTCAGCTTAATGAAAAAGCACCCGACCTCATTATAACAACCACTTCTAACACTTGGATATAATGGTTTGGATCACTTTGATACACACGCAAGTGGCCAGATGAAAAAAAAAAAAAAAAAAACCTTATAAAGTATTACATGAATGGTGCATCAGGATGAATGTAGTCAGAAACTGGGTTTGAACCTCTGACTCATTCCTTTCTTCTTCCCTCATATTTTCCTTGTGTAGTTTGTTGACATTTCATGAATGCATTCCAACAAGATGTTTAGAAGTACCAACACATATTTTCCTACAATGTACCTACAAATTTTAGCCAAAACTTACAGCATAACCAGAACATCAGATCATAAACCGAATCCACTGATATTAGGTGAACAGACAAGAAATCTGTCATCAGTAGTAATACAGGTATTCAGGAAAAATGTAATCAAATTGAGCAGGAGTTTATTAAATACAGCCTACATTTGAGCACTTGTAATAACAATAATCAGAGTTTGAACTGAATTTAAATATCATGAAACTTTAAAATTTACTTTACTTTGAGAAACCAACACCGCCGGCTATTTGTCTGTCTGACCGTGAAGCTGGATATTGTGCGCTGCGTTGCTCTTAGGAGTGAAGGCATTGTGTCACCTGGACAGCCCACCACCACAGTTTTTTTAAAAATCCTAGCAAAAACTCCACTATCTGGCCAGAGAACGCCTTGAGATCCCCCCAAATGAGCTGGAGGACGTGGATGCGCAGAGGGACGTCCGGGGTTCCCTCCTGAACCCGCTGCCACTGCGACCCGATCTCATAAGCGGAAGAGAATGTGAAACGAATGTACGAGTTTGACTTTCTGAAATATAACATTTTTCATCATATTCCAATTTTTTTAAATCAACCTGAATCAAACAACAAGTACTCGTGTCTAATGCAGAACCACTATGCAATTTTGCATGCAGATAGCTTGGATCGACTTTAGCCATTACCAGATGTGTGAAAGGTAAACACGTGTTTACATGACGCAATAAGAAAGGGTCCGCTCAAAGGTCACTAGATGTCGAACAGGAACAGCAGGTAAGACTCAAACACATCTCAGCAGTCACTGGATGATCCTAAGATGCAAAAGCTGCACAGCTATGATTCAAATCATACAAAAAGGACCCAGCCCTTCATATCTGTTGAGGCATGCCTGGAGTCATTCTACAGGAAGCTATTGTTTCTTTTGAGAGTGGGGTAACAAATGAGTACAACAACCCCAACAACCTGGCTGCCCAGACCTTCTGCCCCCTCCCCTTTCTCTGCTCCAAGTTGTTATAGCGGTGAGCATCCAGTCCAGTTGGTGTATTCAAAGCATACCTATACAGGACATACACACAGTGCCACAGCCCAGTTTGCAAAGCAACCATCTGATAACCTAGAGCTGATGAAGTTTTTTTTAATACTCTGACATCACTGAGACACACATGACATGACCCTTCCCAGGATTCAGTGGGACACACAAAGCACTTTTCCTGGGAACCGGTTTAAACCGGTTGTCTAGTGTGTGTGTATATATATATGAGTGTGTATGACGGAGAGAGGCTGAGGCTTTTGTTAACCCTTCAGGTGCTGGAGTAAGAGTGGAGCTTCTACACAGAGTCATTACAAAGTGTGTGTGCATGTTGATTTGCTGTTATGATTCTGATAGATTCAGAGGTTTGGGGTGTGTGTGTGTGTGTGTGTGTGGGAGGGGGGGTGGGGTTGTGGCAAGGGGATGACGCTGCTAGAAGAAGTTTGGACACAGGACATGCCAGTACAACCGCCTCAACCTTACACGGACACCAGACCTATCTTTGTAATGGGGGACGTGAATGGCTGACAGGTCTCACATTTCATCTCCGTGGCAGTTTACACATAATTCCTTGTACGTCACGCGCGCACACACACACGCACATGCACGCACACACACACCCACACATACGCAGACCCCAACCAGCCCAAGAAACTGACCTCACAGACGCCCTAAAAAGAAAAAAGAGCCCCTAGAAGCCACTCCCAACAAAACATAACTTCACCATGTAGCCAGAGTTCAGATCAAACGGCCTTTGTCAACAAATGTACCAAGAACCCCAGCAAAATAGTCCGTTTCACGATTGTGCAGTCTTTGAAATCAAGAAGTGCTATTCTCAAAGTGTCACAGCAGTTATCTGTCCTGTCTAGCACACATTACCATGATAATTATTCAAACAAGATGAAAATACTCCAACAGTTTTCAGGAACAATGAAAGCCACCACTGAACGCTAAAGAGGACGCATATTATTCAGATTATTAACATTCGCTTGAGGCAAATTTCTCAATATGGTTCCCAGAGTTGGCAAATTTCTCGAGAAATTTGCCAACTCTGTTTCTCTTCCAAGCAGAACATACAGCTTTTTCAATGCATAGATAAGTAAGATGCATGCAACACCTGGATTAAAAATTGCTTTAAGGTTATACCATGTGTCCAAAATAGTGTTTCTCTTTAAGAAGACACGTTAGCGCAGAATACTCAGACATGTGTTGCTAACCTGTTTAGAATGAGAACCGCACAAAATATCAAATCACAAATGCCATGGTAGTAATCACTATCTGCAACAACACAATCAGAAAGGACTAAAAATGCAGCAAAGAATTATTATGGACTGTAATTGTACAATTTTCAGTTTCAACCTTTTAGGATGGAAGCTTCAAAAGCTGATCCTGAGAGAAATACTTTTTATTCAAGTCTGGCAAAAAAAAGAAAATTCTGACCTCTGGGTATTTTTGTAGTTTTTCCTTTGAATCATTTTGATAAAAGACTAGGACAGAATTTAGACAATGTATTTAAGCGTCTACAAAATACTTCAATAACATTAAAATGACAAAGAACCGAAAAAAACAAAAACAAAGCAAATCTGTGTACATTTACAAAAAATATAATTTGAAAGCAAATCAAAAAATTGTTTTTCAGGCAAAGTTGAGTTGAAGTTTCATGAGGGACTCTGAAACTCAAGTATGAGTATCACCATGCTCATATTGATTAAATAATGATTTTTGAATTTGGTATCAATATTTGCAATATTATGGATCAATCTGTCCACCTCTAATAACTACGAAAAGATCGCTGACAACACATTTTGGTGTTGATGCAGTTTAAAAAGATAGAAATCTTAAGCATCGGTGAGCTGTTTAAAAGGTCAAAGGATGTTTATAATATGTAGCAAGCTATTTGAAGGGTAACCATTTTATGCAACATATTGAGTTCATTCAATATGACAAAGACAATCATTTGCTACCAGACATCCAATAAGAAAGTAGCTGTCTATATATGTTCAGCTCCATAAAGTTAAAAGTCTCCAAAATTAAAAGAAAAACTTTGACAAGGTAAAGCCTCTTTGTCACTTTGCTAAACTCTTTTATGGGAGGTTAAAGAGACACATGAATAGTAGCTTCAAACAAACATGTGGACGACATCTGCAAATTAGCTGCTGTTGCAGTTTCTGCAAATCGTAGTCGTCACAGTTATCGTCAGGAATAGAGGCACACTGCCATTTCCCAGTTCTTCCCCATGTCTGACTTGCCAACTTTGGTTCTTTAATACCCCCAATTTTTTAAAAATAAAAGTGAACTGAAAAATCTGCGCTTTAAGTGTTGCGACTTGTTGAGTAAACTAACCCAGTTTGTACACAGAGGCCAGTGTCACACATCCAGCACAAAGCAGGGGCTTGTTTAGATGAAAGTTGGGCTGCAGTTTCTCTTACTGCAACTGGACAGAGTTAATTTTAATGTGCAACGACAATTAGCATGCGAGTAATTAATATGGACGCTAAGTAGAGATAATGCTCTGAGCTGATCTGTTCCGGTTTTCAGGACAGAATTATGCAAAAACATTTCAACAAATTGTGAGATTAATGACAGAAATATTTATAGCATGGATCAGGCAGTGATATTACTGACTGTGTCACTCTGTGTGATGTAAAGTGCAGCGTGGGTGGTGTGTAAATTACACAATGTGGTCAGGTAACATCCGAAAATTACCAGTCATTCACCAAACAGGTCAAGTAACAGCCACTTAGCGACTCTGGTCAGTCTATGTAATTAACCAACAAACATGGCCCAGTTCCAGGTATCAAAGTATACCAAGCTTTTTTTTTTATTTTTTATTTTTAAGGTTCGCTTCAGTCTTCCATAGTACCACTGCTGATGTTTTAAAGTCCTAGTGTTTGGAGTACAGGCGCACCGATTGCTGTTTTGTGGGGGATCACCAATTTTTTCAAAGCCTGCTATGCTGATTTTTTTTTTTTTTTTTAAATATAGCAACATTTCACTAAGATGTCAACAGCAGGTTGACTATTGTTAACTGTGCACATGCAGACGTGACCTGCTGAATAATCTGTCGGTCAGCCCTAGCTCAAAATAGGACACTGGGTGATTTTCAGACCTTTGAAAAGGTCATTAGGATTGGTGGATAAGATCGGTTTCTCCCAAAATTAAGAAAATCAGGATCGATTTATCAGTGCACTCATAGTTTGGAGCATAAAGCAACTCAATACTGCCCCTCCCCAACCTGTTGCCTCACACTGACAGTCTTGGGAATGTGTGTGGGTGCAAAAACTAGACATAGTTAATGCAAGCAACAAAGATAGCTTATTAAATATAAGAATATTCATTATAGTTAAAGAGTAGCTCAGCCAAAAAAAAAAAAGGCACAGAACTCATTAAACAAGTTTTAATTGAAGGTTACTACTAAATTTGTGGTTTTTTTATTCAATATTCTTGCTGTGAAGCAAAATATTAACATGTAACAAATATTAAAACTGTAATCAATAAGTCATGTTATTTTACCAGCAGCCTAAATAAATAAAAACAGTTACAAGAAAGTAATCAAGGTATTTCTCCTAATATTCTCAATATTAGCCTTCTTGAGGGACTTTATAAAACACACTTGTCTGCAGTGTCATTGCTAACTAATGCTCATGATTAAAAACGATATTTTTCTTTATGTTAGTTCCTTTTAATGCAACGGCAGTGAAGGAAACTGCATGGTGGTTGCTTTGCTCTACCGTCACTTCATTGAAAAGGCTGAGTGCAGAGACAAAACTCAAAAGAGACAAAACGATCGCAGCTCTGCTGCAGCCCTCATTCATTGCTCAAGGTACAGTAGCATTATAAACACTCTGTGGAAAACATCGGCGCCGCCACCAGTAATACAGAACACTATCATATTTAGATACGTTTTAGAAATCATACGGCAACCTATGCCGCGGGTTGATGCTTAACACGTTATTCGTCCCCACTTTTGGGTGATGGTGAATTTAACCCATCATCTCACTAATATCTGCAGTATAATGAAGTTGCACTTTTCAACATTCCGACATACACAACCTTTCACCTGGCTGCTATCGTGGCACTTTTCCTCCGATTTCTTGCTTGGGGGTGAGCATTTATACTGTAGCTCTCAGATCCTCAGTCGAACCTACAGTATGTGCTCAGCATGTTATTTACAGACAGACCTCTAGCCTGTGAAAACCAACGACTGGATCACACAAAGATTTCAAAAAGAGAGCAAGTATGCAGCCACAACATCTCGTCAAACTGCAGCGCCTGCAAAAAAAAAAAAAAAAAAAAAAATTCCTTTCTGAGAACCTTTTTGACCCGGCTCTGTCTATACAATGAATTATATTGAACATACTTTCCATAACTGACCGGAGAGCCAACCTGTGACCCCGAGCAGTGCTGTGCAGCAACTTAAAATATGGCCAGCAGATTACCCTTTACAAAAGAACGGATGATTACACAATAGCGCAGGACCTGAATTGTGTGTGATCGCTGGAATGGTGCTTTCTGGGAAGGTCAGAACTTATGAGCAGTTTCTGACTCACATTTTTAATGTTCATACGACGATAAAACCAGCACTCCTGGGTGGACAGTACTTCTACGCACCAAATTTCCACTTAACCGCTGTAGTGGAGAGGTGGTCCAATACAGCAGGCCCAGGGTCAAAGCAAGGCCTTTTCTAACAGCTGGCATATTGTTAACATGTAAACAAAACTTTACACGGCCTTTGTTCAGATAAACAACTGATGGTTTATTCTGGATCCTGATGGAAAAAAAAAGACTGATTGTGTTTTGGAGAAATCTGGTTGTAGTACTAAGTATCCAATAATGACTGATAAAAAGACTAAACACTGTCTGACTGATTACTCAGCAGAACTGATAGCTAGGTTTTATCATTCTTCCCACAAGAGAGTTAGAAACATGATGGAAAACATTGAGCTGTTGCTTTAAGAAAAAAAAAAACTATTTAAATGTAAAATTTCAAAGCTACATTATTCATTATTTAAACTGAATAGTGGCACACGTGCAATTCTACCAAATAATGGTTGTCCACAACACCAACGGTGACTTTGGAGGAGCTGCAGAGATCTACAACTCAGGTGAAAGAATCGGCTAACACAAAAACTATTAGCTGTGCGCTACAATGGAAGACAAGCCATAGTTTAAAGAAAGCAATAAGACGCCCTATTTACAACGTACCATGTAGTACTTGGTCAAAGACGCAACTGCAGAATGTTATATGTGGATAAAATCAACACTTCATATCACACCAAATGCACAACATCCACACTGAAACATGAAGGTGGTAACACCATTCTCTCAATGGGACTTTTTTTTTAGCAGGAATAGACATGGAAAGATGAGAGGATGGATGGCAATAAACACAAGGCAGGCCTACAACTACTTTTGAATCTGTGGCAGGACTTAGAAATGGCTATTTAGAGATGTTCTCTATTAAATCTAGTTGAGCTTGAGGTACTTTGCAAGGATGAATGGGAAATGGTTTCAGTTTATAGATGTGCAAAGATGGTGGCAACACACCCATAAGACCCACAGCTGTAACAGAAGAGAACGGTGGGTCTGCATAGTGTTAACTCACTACATCAACACACTTTTCAGATTCTCCCTAAACCACATTTAAGCAGTCCTTTGTGTTTGTCTATTACACTAAATCCAAATAAACTACAATAAAAATGGCAAAACACTACCACAAACAGCTGTTATATGACATAACTTCGTAAATTAAGGATAGTATTTAGGTTTTTACCATGGATTCAAATAAAAAAGTTGTTATAACTTAATATAAGAGCAGCAGACACCAGAGTCTTCATTGCGTGTTGCTGGATGCTGAACGTGGTTCCCGCCGACTTCAGTCATATTCAATCATCATTTATTAAATGTTATAAATCCACCTTAGCGCGTCATCAGGAGCTAGAGATGAACTTCTTTACATAAACCGGTTCGATGGCAAAGAAAACCCTGAGATACAGCTTTGTCTTGAAGCGCTGGAAACTCGTGTGGAGAAATGTGTGTGTGTGTGTGTGTGTGAGGCTGTCTGGCTGAGAGGAAGAAGCAGAGTGGGAGTGTGTGCGTCGTGTGTCACCGAGCGAGTGTGAATGTGTGTGTGTGTGTGTGTTCAGCTTTAAGAGGAGGAAGACTACGGTTGTCACAGAGAGAAGTAGGAAGATTAGCTATCAGATAGCAGAACCAACGGTGGTGCCACGGGGCTTAAAAGCGGGCAGCCGCGTCCACCATTACCGTTCCAGCAGCCTCCACACCGTCCAACACCACAGTCAGCCCTTTAAAAACTAAACCCAGCCCACAGTACATGTGCAACCAGCCGGCTTTTTATTACTGACACCGCTTCGGAGGAGGTGTTATTAGTTAGCGAGCTAACGTTAGCTAGGTCGCACAAACAAAAACACGAAGACCCTTAGCTTCGGAGAAAACACGGTCAATGTCCGAGCAGCATCAGCTGACAGACACTTTGACTCCAACTAGTAAAAGTCCTTCATCCAAGCTTCTGTTCGACACTGTGACCCGAACCACCAGAACCGAGCCCGAATCGCTGACCTGGCTGCACCCCAATGCGGGACAGCTCGAAAGGAGGCACAAACTTTCACCGTAAAGCCCTGAAAGTGGGATTGCTCGACTCTAGCTGGGACTGTTTACCTGTTTGCCTCCTCCCGAGGTAAAATCTTCCACTCGGAACTCATAAATTTCACCCACCGGGCCCACGGAGTGAGCTTGCCGCCGACGAGCCGCCGGCGGTGTAACGTTGTAATCCTCACCTCATTTAGCGACTTCTAACGCACGGAACCAACTCCGGCTGTCACATTTACACACCGGCGAGCCTGAGGAAGGGTAAAATAAAGCTAAATTTCGGCTGAGCGAGTCCCCCCCCCCCCCCTCTATCTCCCCAGCGCTCAACCTTTGGCTCTGCGGAGAAGTGTTACTTTTCAACAGCCCATCAGCTTCTTTATCGTCACAGATAGGTGGAGGAAAACCTGGCTCCTCTCGTCGAGTCCGAATAAAAGGCTCCCCTCGATCCACTCACTAAAAAACTTAAGCTTCGCATAAGTCAACTTACTTTGAAGCTTTGTCGCCCGTTCTTCGCCGATGGTCGAAGAGGGAATGTTTAATCTGCAGTTAACCTCGATAAATCGTTGCTTTTTTGAAATCCAGGGGATATCCTCTTTTTTTCGGCCCTCCCCGCTGCCGCGTCTGTTGCCAAATAATGCGCCTCAACACACATGGAGCCGCTGCGTCCTCTTAGTGGGCATGCGCACCTCGGCATACCAGGGCGACCGGAGAACATCATGTAAGCCGGTGGCCACCAAGGGCCAAAGCGGGGCCAAGGTGTCAGGGTCTTTGGAGTGACCCGTAGCAGGACCAGCGAATAAAAAGCACATGCTCACACTCAGACACACAGGATGTCACAGTGAGGGAATAAGCATTTGAGTACAACTAAAGATTTCCCCCCCAAAATACTTATTTTCTCATCATAAAAATGCAACCTCAAGTCGAGATGTGGAACTTAAGCTCTACTGGGAGAGCACTACACTTTAGTGGCAGAGGCCATTGTCACCTGAAATAACCTCAAACTTAAAGATGCTTCAGAAAGCTTTAGAAGAAAAAGAGGTTCTCTTCCATACTTAGAGTAAGTTGTTTCAATCAAACATACTTGTTAGAGAAAGTTCTGTTAGCAACCAAATCAATCACCAATTAAGCCCAAAAATATATCTATGATAAGACATGCCACAAATCGATCGTAGAATTGCATGAAAGTCTGCAAATTTTAAGTTTGGTGGAGCAATTCTGCGTTGATTTGGCCATTTGGTTTTAGTCAATGCGCTGATTAAAGACTCAGTGACAACCTACTATCACTTTCTTTCTTTTAACAGGCTACCAGTTTTTTTATTTGAAATTTCCTCATACCAACATCTTGGTACTAACATTCCCACAACTTTTTGAAGAGAAGCACACCTTCACCATCACAGATCCTCCACCGTACTTAATAGCTGGTTTGGATCTTACGTCCTCGCTGTAAGGTCCAACCAAACTGGAGTATTCTTTACGGATAATATAATTCCTTATTCTTAAGCTGCCTCTTGTCCTTCATTAATCACCAATAAAACAGAGTTTGTAAAAATGGGAAAGAATAAATCAACTAAACTGCCAAAATGTTTTTATTCCAACAGATCCCTGAAAGCGTTATATCCACTCAACTTTTGATGAATTTAATATACAGAGATATATAATCATAACTGTCCAGTGGAATCAGTTCCGCTTAAACTCTATTTATGAGGTGATATTGGACTCTTACAGGACAAAAGCAAGAAAATTTAATCTAAGAGATTCTCTGTGTGGTATTGACACAACAATAAAGCTTTGACTATTCAGTAATCATATGACCAGCAAGGACACTCTGACATGTCTGAATACACAATAACGTGTAATGTGCTTTGTGTTCTGACATCTGTCAGAACCAATCTCAACTTATCCAGGTATTTGAAATATCGTCTGTAGAATCCGACCACACAGTCAGCCTTCACTTCCCTACGTGGATCAGGGGGCCATGGCTGCCCATGACCCTGTCAGGGGTCGCTGTCGTTCCTTCCTTAGACCCTCTTTTACTAGATAGTGGGAGCTGTAGTTTTGGGAATACTCTGACCAAGGTTTTTTATATGTTTCTTTCAGAGATTTTGGTCGTTTTTTATGACTCGGGAAGAATTAAAATAATTGACTTGTCACTGTTTGGTGAGCTTTGGAGTAAACTCGGGGACTCAGCATGGGGCTACCCTCAGATATAGTGACAAACTGGATAAGTGACTCATTTACCTTCAGCCGTTGATCCATAAATGATTAGACAATGCTGTGAAACCCGTTCTCTGAGGGGTGAGAATGTCTGTGAAACACGTTCTTTAGATCAGTTTCACATGTTGTTTCATTGAGTGGTTTCAGTGCAGATTCAAATGATCAGAATTTTAAGGACTTATTGTGCAATAAGTCAATATTTACCCACCAGAATGGCTTTGTTCAGAGCACGGAACAAATAAAATCCACATACTATCCAATGAATGATAAGGATTTTGGTGTCTGGTTCATGTTCTTATAGGCGAGTGGTCCAACTCTTACATAACAAGGTGATTTGTTGTTTAAATGACAAAAGAGCAACAGCTGACAACAATTAGCGGCTTACAATAAAGTTTATTCCATGTGCTGGGTTATAATTCCTTTAAACATTTAGAAAAGGTTGCAGGCAGAGGTGTATGTTTAAACAACCCTGAAAAACAAAGTTTGTGTATTCAGTAGGCATAGCCCATATAAATCTTTAATTATTTTTAACAAAATTGCAAGCAACATACTCCTCTAGTGGTCAGAGGAGCAACACTTGAAAAACCTACCCTTAGCTGAAGTCCAGTTATCTAGTCTGTTCTGTCTTGGCACACTTCTGCATTGCCTGTCAAATGTGTGTTTGTGGCAAGAAATGATGCATGTGTGTGTGTGGCATGTAATTGTTTCATTGTGTTTGTGGCACAAATTCCCTAGCCAGCTAGTCACACATTTGTCCTTTTTACATCACATCTTCTTGTCACAAAGCCAGAAAGGACAGTTATGAGAGTGTCAGTTCGCACCTCTGACATTGTGTGAAGGACTGTGCATACGCCATATAAACAAAGAAAAGTGTATTTTCCTCAAAGTGGTAAGAATAAGAACACCTTTCTTTTAGGTCAAGGAGAAACCTTACCCTGCTTTACCTCCCTCAGTGCATGGAAACTTGTGCATGATGGCAAGATAACGATACATGTTGTCACTCAACCATGTATATTATGGTTGTTTGGTTAATTATGGCTCTCACTGTACTTGTGGGCAAGTTTAGGTGGGTCCAAATTTTTCTGAAGTCATTTCCTGGTCTGGTCGCATCACATCTCTCTTACTCGAATGACATGTTCTATTGTCTTTCTTATGTTGAATAGGACTAAGAGCAGAAATGAAACTGACTTATGTCATGATATTCATACCCCAGTAAAACAGAAATGCATGTATTACTAAAAAATCCTAGATCTATATCATAAAATAATAAAGACATGCATTAAAAAACCATCTATCTATCTATCTATCTATCTATCTATCTATCTATCTATCTATCTATCTATCTATCTATCTATCTATCTATCTA